>JAZHYW010051478.1:0-64836 GCA_037355805.1 Ixodes ricinus
TGCGCACTGTGCCAACATGACTTTCTGAGGGAAGCCTGCAGGCACGAACTGGCTATTCAACTTTTCACAACCTTCGAATTGACGGAATCAAAATGAAGGATGCCCGTTTATGTTCGAGGCGTTTACTTCCAACAAACATGGTCCTCCATAAAATATAGCTCGAGGTCAATTAATGACAGTTTGATTTCTTTTGGTAATTCACGAAAACCCCATGACGTGTGGGATGACATACGTGGGCCAGACAGGCAGATGCGTTAATGATCGCACCCGCGAGCACACTGCCTCTACAAGAACGA
This sequence comes from Ixodes ricinus, assembly GCA_037355805.1. Taxonomy (NCBI): domain Eukaryota; kingdom Metazoa; phylum Arthropoda; class Arachnida; order Ixodida; family Ixodidae; genus Ixodes; species Ixodes ricinus. Next base: position 297 of record JAZHYW010051478.1, read on the forward strand.
CGCATTCGGGGCATCTTGCAATTTTTTTGTAAGAGATGATCGTGCACCCTGGCCTACATTGACACTATGATTTTGGCTAGATACAAAGATAAAGTGTGGCAAGAATTAGATGAGGCATTCAAAATTAGAACCAGGGAGAATAAATGCATAAGTAACACGTCATCGTTTTTATCTACAGATGAGTTTGAATTCTTGAAAGGCGGGATGAGCAGAGTATTTGACAAGGTTTTTGTTGCTATATAAGGTGTGAATTTTAAATAAACTTTCGTTGAGAATGCGCCTTGTCCTGCTTCGCACCGTCTTTGTCCTTGTGTTTTTGGTGCGCTGTTTTTCGTTTGCGATTAACCAACTGGCCGAAATCTCCACTTTAAAGCGTCGCTACGTCAGATATCTTGACGTCACCACTTAGAGATAAGACACGCGTATCCTAGCGGTTGTTGTATGAATTCCGCATTTTCGGATTGTTTTACGGCGTTGAATATGGATGATTTCGGACGTCGAAAGGTTTTGTTCTTAGTCTTAAGTACCAGAATAAAGGAAGAATCTTAGAGAGGGCGCAACAAGCAAAGCGAGACACAATCAGGTAAGCGTGTAACAAGAATGGAAACGGCGCCACCGCTTCTTCAAACCTTCGGCTCAGGAGGTCTCCTATATCAAGGACGCTATGCACGACGATGTTCGCGCCGTAGAGCCATTAAATGTGTACGACGTACCTTCTTGTAACATCAGTGCTAGACAACACCGTGCTTCCAACTGTTACTCTGGGCTTTTTTTTATAATAGTGCGGAACTCGAATTTTTTTTATGATAGTTTTTTCCACTTTTATTGCTGATATTTGCAAACGTGTGGCGTCGTGAAGAGAGCAAACGACGGTAGTGTATTTTAAGCATACACAGACATGGCACCGACTAGCATCAAGTGCACGTTTTTGTAAAGAATGCTGATCGGAATTGATTTCTCAGTTTAATTTTCAAGCGTAGCTGGAGCCATTCCTGAAATTACCATGAGTAAAGGCGATAAACGTAGCTTTTCAAATGTAATGCCCACTGGTCTTTGTCTGGAGCACAGTCTGATAACACAGTCGGTCGTCATTACCTCCCATTCCTTTAATTTTGTCAAAACTCACACTGTAAGTATAATTGTAATATATACCTCCGCCCAAACAAAAACAAAACAAAAAACAATTGAGTCGCATTTTCGGAATATAGTAATAAATACACATATGTTGTTGTAAGATCGAAAATAAGTAACGCATACCAGGAACCTAGGCCTCCCCGGAAATATAGAACTAGAAATTAAAATATGATGATAAAATTGGAAAATGTTACTAACCGCGATCCTATATGTAAAAAGAAAGATTTAAAGCGATTCTTTTTATAAATATTTATAAGACAAAAATTATCCGAATTCTTTGTATGAAAACTTTGCATCTCTATGTTGCCGCGTGCTTTGTTGAATACGATTTACTTATATAATGTTTTCAGAAACTGTGTAAAACTTGCATTTGGATCAGACAATGGTTACGGTTGAATATTTAGCTCCAGGTCCCAACCGCTACACCTGTCCATATTTATACTTCGCCATGCAGCCAAAGGCACGGGAACACTGGAAGGAGTCCGCGTGCAGTATCCTTTTCGCCGTAAATATAGTTCCACAATAGCGGACCCGAACACTTTGCGTCAACCGAGCATCTGGACGCGTCGCACTGCGCGGTGCGATGGATCAAACTGCTCGTAGGACGCAAAGTAATATTCTAGAGCTCCGACTTCCGCAAACATTTATTCATGGATGGAGAGCTATATTGTAGAGGAGATTGAATGGTTTATGATGCGTAGTTTCTTTTGTGTTTTCTTTCGGTAGGAAACATAATATTATAATTCTTTCGGGTGGCTAGTTACTGCATTGGTACCATATATTCTAAGACGAGATTAAATTACTTTAGTTATAGGCCTATATATACGCTCACCCCTTTAGGGGCTTTTACGGAGGGCGGTGATAAAAGATAAGGCTTGCTTAGTCCAAAAATCCTGAGCGTGACGTAAGCCTAGTCAAGCCGAGGCGGACCATCACCTATATGGCTTGCTTTCTAGCGAATCGCAGTGCATGCAGAACAAATAACGACCGCTTGAAGACTATAGGTAAGGCAATCGTATGCTAAGAACACACATTACATTACACAGATGTGAGACAGATCTGGAAGTTCACACAGCGACAGGCGAAATTCGGTATGGGAGAACGTCATGGTTTTCTTCTTTCTTCCTTCTTTTTAGGAAACAACAAGCCAAGTGCAGTACTGCACCATTCACCATACTGTACAGACTCCATACATCAGTTTGAAAAATACTAATTCTTACAGACACATCTTTCAAAATAGAGTCTGCTAAATAATACCGACATTTGGTGATTAATTTACCTCATATATATGCGAGGGCAAAATTATTTATTGTAAGAAAGCAGTTAATGAAGCATACATGCTAAATAAAGATTGTTGGGTGCCTACATGCATTTTTGACTCACATCCTTTAATGGCCAGAAATTTGAGACAGGCGCTTTTAGTTCATTTAAGTTCTCTTATCTGGTCTCGCTTAGCGTATTTGCATTTAGCTTTTATGCCGTATGCAAATCCCCGCCAAAGCGGAATGTGTGCTGAGTAAAAAACACAAAAAACAGGAGTTTCAAAGATAAAAAAATGATAAGATTATTAATTATGGCGGTCGAAAATAACTGAAAACGTTATCATACATATACCCCTTGCAAATTCACGGCGATACTGCTATCAACGTAAGTTCACCGGAACTTTCAAACGATTTACAATACCGTATTTACTCAAGTAAAAGCCATACTATTTATGAACAAGTCCCTTCAGTCTACTTTCCCGCAAAGCACATACACAGCCAATCATCGCGTTGCGCATAAATAACAGCGAATAACTAAATCAAGACCAAGAGTCTCCATACAAATGAAATTTCCCCAGATGGTATCTTCGCTCGAAAATGTTATATCTGTCCGGTAAACCGCTGGAATTATGCCGTCGATCACGGTGATTAGCACTCCGCTTGGTCAGCGGAACAGCGAACCCTCAGGTTTTCTTCATAAACAGTGTGGCTATTGCTCGAGTATATACGGTAAATTATCTGGCGCATTTCTGTAGTTCATAAAGTCAACTTCGAGTTTGATATACTTAGGTACCTTCAGATATGTGTTGTCATTGAGTGTAAGCATAAAGCATATGGTAAAATTAGTGGTTTATTCTGCACAAGACGTATCCAAGCATGGATTGTGAGCTTATGTGTTCCAGGCACACATTTTTACGCGTTGATTTATATCCACTTTTTGCCGGGTTCAAAACTGTCACAAAGGACAAATATGAACACATCTAGAATGAAAAAAAGTTTAATGGTGTAAACTTATACCTGCAAACTTAAACAGTAAAGCGCCACGCATCTTGCGTTGGCGAGGGAATGTCATTACCCGATGGTGCGCGTTAACGCTGCTTTGATACACGCTGCACGTTCAGGAATGTTCTGAACAGGGACACTCGATGACTGCCGTGAATGGGCAGAAATTTCTTAGGATATTCTAAAAAAAAAAAACCTAGTGCACAAAAAGACAAGGAGAAGGACAGGAATAAAAAAACAGAAGAAAGAATAGAGCTAGTTTTTTATCATTTTATCTAGTACCATCTCTCCCAGCTCATAACCTTACTCCAGTTTACTTCTGGGAAGAGTGACAATTATTAAAATAAGAATCCGGTAACAGCGGGATTCGAACTTTATTCCTCTGCGTCACCGCCGCATATGTCGCAAATTCCGCCACGCTCCCGGCTTAAAGAGCGCTGAGTTAAAACTGAGGTTTTAATGAAGAGGTAGTAAACGAGAAGAAAGATGTCTATCCCGGTAGCATTAACAAAGTAATATTAATATAGAGTAATATAATATTTAAATTAATATAGAGGTTCATTTTTGTATCTAACTTCCTCTCCCTTTCTTACTTTAATAATAATTCCGCACTACAATTCAAAATGTCCAGAAGTAGTAGAAATAGTAGGAAACGTTTAATAGAAGGGGTTAGTCTGGCATAGGACGACATTAATGCCACGGGATAGTTCAAATCTAGAGACTCGCACTGGGAGGAGTCAGTGGGCGTGTAGTTTCACAAACACGAATGGAACATGTCTAACAAATGTTAATTGTGCAAGGAAAGGAGGCACTGTACGTATTCGTAATACGCCATTACCAAGTAGCGGCAATTGGATTAAACATTTACATTTTTTTATGAAACGGCGTTCATCCTCTTACTTTTTAAGCGCCATGCTGAGCTGGATCACGACGAGGTGCGATAACAAGTAAAGCACAGTTAGCAAACTATTTAAAAAAGCTTCAGACAAGTTAGTGAATGTGATGTGATGTTACGTGCGGCCCCGAACAGATAGTAGTGCTGTCCGCTATATTGCACTTACCATTGTGAAAATGCGCGCCGCATGCTATACACTGCATGTTGGCTCGTTTCCCATTGTAACATCTGCAGTTCCACTTCCAAACTGTGGCTCCTATGTGATTAGTATGTGTCATGTTGCGGTTTTTACACAGAGTACGGGATGCTTAGTGCGGGCGTCGGCCATGTGTGTGGTTTAATACGTTGGGGTTGGGTGCACGAATTCATGCTGGCGAGCTCGAGGGGAAGCGTTCCTTGATTTAGAGACGCGGTTCGCATCCCTGTGCGCCTTGCCACTATGATTTCAAATTCATTTAGGAGGCTACTAAACGAGCATTGCATCGAAGTTTGTATTTCGTTGGCGATCATCTTGTCACTGTTTCCCTCCAGGCTAACGCATTCTTCCCTGATCAAAAATATGTCCTGCTGAAGCTTAGAATAGTTGTCATTGCGCTTCCGTAGGACCGAGAGGAGTTTAGAATTGTGTCTTGATCCTCTGGTTGTGTTGTCACGGCCCTGTTTTTTTCTGGCTGGGGCACGACGGGAAGTTGCGCGTGAATGGGAGCCTTAAAGGCCCACGGAAACAAAAATTGAAATATTAAAATTTCGTTCGGAAATGAGTTAAGAATGACGGACAATAACCGTAAATGATAATCGCACGTTTGTATTTTGGACGACTGGCTATATTTTTCGTTCCAAACGGTGCACTCGAGCGAGCGCCCGAAGAGAAGCGAACGGAGAGCGCGATGCGTCATGGGATATCCGGCGCGAACAAAAACAGAAAGATAAGATTCCCCGCATTCGTGACGTAGCAAGGCTGGCGGGGCTGTGAGCTTTGCCCTTGGTGGCGTTGTCGGCGTTGTGGTGGTGTCAACAGCGTCAGCGCGTTACAACCGAGCCGTTCGAAGTGGCCGTGGGATGACGAGCGTGTGGCTGGCCCAAGTAGCACGTAGCTTCCCCAGCACTGTCAGCTTAGGGCTGAACGGGGTGGGAAAAGCAACTTTTGTCCGAGTTTTGAGCGACTGGCTAATCTTCTAGGGGGAGATTGGCTGCATCCGGGTGCACAAACGAGGGTCCGAGAAAGAGGGGAGTCCACCCTTTCCGTCTTCTTGGAATGTTTGGTTCAATGCGCGGTTTGTGAGTTGAGGAGGAAAGCTAAGAAGGAAAATGTTGAAATGCCAAAGAGCGGCGCTGCTACGAAGGAATCTCTACGTCATGACTACGTAGCAAGTTCCACAACGTTGCTAGATTACGTCCCAAATAGGCTCTGCATGCATCCACCAGGTGCACATCGAAAGATCGTTTAATTAGCTTTAAGATTAGTTTGCTTGTGCCTTTCAACGGAAGCCTGGTGTTTTCAAGGTTAGGGTGCAACATGCAACACATTCAAGGTAGAAAATGAGCGCTGAAATTTCGTTTCCCTACCCCTTCAATTCTTTAATTGCCTCTATCTCGTGTCTAGAGGCCTTAGGTTCTCTAAGGAGGTTTTGGTTCTTCCTCTGAAGTGCCGTTATCTCAGCTCGGAACTTAGCGATCTCCGCCGCTACCTCTTGTGGGATTTGGGATGGCGGTGGTGCGCGAGGCGTGTCGGTATGGGAAGGTTGAGATTGGGCGACCTCTACTCCAAAGCTTACCACTTTCGATGTTTCCCGGGCCTTGGAGCTTGCCCTCCTGGTGTTTCTTGTCGGTCCGTGTGATGACATCTGACTGTCAGTGGATGGTGTTCAGCCTCGGTTAATAGAAAAGAACCTCGTTGTTCGCCTTGCTCTTGCCGGCGACTTACTCGCCGATCTGCCTCTGTCTGGGAGGACGGGCCAGTTCTTGGTGTCGTCGGTGTTGGGAGGCGGTTATCGACTGCCCGGTGCGCCCATCGCCTAGGCGAAGGTCGACGGTGAGTTGCTTGCGCAGGTTGCCAGGGGCGGGATTGGAATATTTCCGGGCATTCCGGCGTTCTCATGAGGTGGGGCCCGCTGGATTATTATCAGCGATACGAGCATGAATGGTTATCGTTGGGGTTTTCTAGGCCGCGGTTGGGGCACCTGATGGTCTGCTGAGGGCAGACATCCTGCAAATGTCCATTTCGCCAGCGCTTGGTACGGGCTTCGGGCCTATGTCATTAAGAACTACACGGTAAATGGCTGGCCGGTACCGAATTCAGAAGGGGACCTTTGGTCCGTTGAATAGGATTTTTGCAGCATTGGTTTCCCTGAGAGGCCTTGCTGCGAGTATAGGCTGGTCAGGGTTTGAGTTGATCTGCGCATTGTTAAGTTCTACTTGTGAGTCCTCCTCAGGGATGTTGAATATAATTGCCACATTGGTGTTAGCCGGGGCAAAAACGTGCGCGGCGCATTCGTATTGCTAGCGTTTGAGCACAATTATGTCGACTTAGCATAGTTTCCTCCCACACTCTTTCTCCGGGGCGCTGATTAGTAAGTAGTTGTTTCTTGTATATGCGCAGATTCTTTCCCTTGGGCCAGGTATGAGCTGAATCAAAGCAACAAATCTCGGAAGGCACAATATATTCCAGAAATCGCGACATCACCTGTTTCGGCCACTTCAGTGTTTTCAACTAGGTACCGCCGGTTACTGCACCACGGATACTGGATCACTCTTCCCAACCCTTCCGGACCTCTTGGAACTCGGGCAGCTGTATTCCCAACTCGCACAACAGCCTAATAAAAAAAAATTCAAATGTCCACTGATTTCTATTATCTCGACCTTTTCTCGCTGTGCTCCTAATATTAAACCCTTTTATCATATGTCTATTTTATAATGTGTAACCGTCTTTTATTAGGTTGGCAAGTGTAATTAAACGTCTGTCAGGCTTGAGGAGGTGGTTTCACGACCTTAACCATTAATTACCCAGACATTGATTGGACTGCCCTTTCCTCCGGCAGTGCTTTTTCCGATGCTTTTGTTGACCTTTGCTTTGACTTTAATTTTTCCAACGTTATCACTCAACCAACCAGAACTGCTAAAATAAGCAGCAATGTGCTGGACTTGTGCCTAACGCAAGAGCCAGACCTTATCAGTAATGTTACATACTTAGCCGGCATTTGTGACCATCTTGTTTTCAAATTAACACTCTCCCTTACCACTCCTCACAAATCACGCTATACTAAATTCCTTCGGAATTACGCGAGTGCCGACTATAGCTCTATCAACTCGCAACTAGAACACTTCTACGACATGTTCTCTCACGGTTTTGAGGAAAGATCTGTCAACGCTAACTGGACGCTGTTCAAAGATAAACTAATTCAACTTATTGAGTCTTTCATACCACTCACTCGTGTCATCTCTGATAACAACAATATGTATTATAAAAAAGCCATTCATAAACACTCCAACAAAAAGAAAAGGCTTTATAGACAGGCTAAGTGTTGCGACACACAGGAAGCCTGGGACAAATACCACGATTGTGCAACATGATACAAAACAGCTATAAATGAAGTGAAAACTAAATTCTATACTCGGGACCTCTCTAACATTTTGGTTAACAAGCCAAAGAAATTTTGGAAGATTATTAATCCTTCTTCGTCGTCTTCCTTGCAATTAACTGACAACAGCGGGCATAATCTTTCCGATCACTAAAGTGCTCTTTCACTCAATAACTTATTTAGTTCTGTCTTTACGGAAGAAAACCTGCGTAATATTCCTGCCCCACGCCAGTCATTGCACACTCCTATGGGGCCCATCATCTTTGACTGTGCCGGCGTCCTGAAAGCAATTGAGAACTTGAAGCTGTCTTCCAGCTCAGGGGATGACCAAATCAATTCGAAGGTTCTAATAAACACGAAACACACTTCCGCAGCTTTTCTTTGTGACATATTTTCTCAGTCAATTAAACTTTCTGAAATTCCGAGGGATTCGAAAACTGGAAACATAACCAATGTGCTCAAATGTGGTTACCGCCACCTAATTACAAACTATCGGCCCATCTCTCTAACTAGCGTACCATCTAAGCTCATGGAACACGTACTTTACTCCAATCTAATCGATTATTTAGAAGATAACAACCTCCTTTTAATCACCAACATGGTTTTCGGAAAGCGTACTCTTGCGAAACCCAATTAACGGCATTTCTTCCTGACATTCATGCAGGTTTTAATACCAACATTCAGACTGACGCAATTTTTCTTGACTTTTCTAAAGCGGTTGATAGGGTCCCTCATCAACGTCTTAAAATAAAACTTAACGAACTTAAGATCCATCCCGCTATCGTAAATTGGATATCCAAATTCTTGACTAACCGCACCCAGTACAGCACCATTAATAACTCTAAATCCCCCTCGTGCCCGGTAACCTCAGGCGTCCCTCAGGCTAGTGTACTCGGGCCCTTACTCTTTTTAATCTACATCAATGATATTCATGAGCACATCTCGTCATCAGTTCGGTTATTTTCAGACGACTGCGTAATTTGCACGCCCGTTCTCTCGCTCGACGATCACCATACCTTGCAAACAGAAATTTCACAAGTTATTCAATGGTGCAATAAATGGCAGATGACTCTCAATTTCGACACATGTAAATTTCTTTCGTTTTCTCGTCGTGCTCTTCAACCTTTTTCTTACCATTTTGACGCGTCCTCCATCACCGCTTGCAGTTCATACAAATATCTCGGTATTCATTTAACATCTGACATTTCATGAGCGTCTCACATCAGTAACATAGAAGCAAACGCAAACAGTCCCCTGGGTTTTTTGCGCCGAAACCTGAAACCCGCAACACCAGAAAAAAAAACAAAAACTACCATACTCAAATTCATTCGGTCTAAGCTTGAATTCGCTTCTTCTGTGTGGTGCCCTTGGCAATCTTACCTATCTAACAAAGAAAAATGTTTGAACAGCAGTAGAGGCTTTATTACACGACGTTTCGGGAAGAGACTTCCCTTCTTTAAGTGTGCAGAAATACAGTTGCAAAGCGTTTTAGATAGACCAAAGGAGAGGAGGAATATTGGAAAAAGCGAAAGAAAAAAGTCATATATATAACAGTACAAGCAAAAACACTTGAGCATGAAAAAACTACATTCCAACAAAACACACATAAAAAAGTGGTAGTTTTAAGGGGAACACGGTCGCGGCACTCGTTAGCGAAACCAAGAAGATATATCACAGGCAACGGCCTCCGTCATGTTAGAGTTAGAGCTCAGATACAGAAAAACAACAACATACAGGGGTCAAGTCGAGTGAGCCTAAGCCAGTATAACGCCGAAGGAAACGAAGGTCACAAACAAGCCCGAAGTGTGTGTAAACGGACACCAGAAATGTCACACGTGGGTGGCACCGCTCAACAGAATACCGAGAAATACTCCTTAAAACGCCTCCCAGACCAAAATCTCCCCCCTCCGCAAAAAAAAAAAAAGGAAGTAGAGGGAAGTTAGCGGGCGGCGTCCCCACATCTCAATGTTTCTAGTTCTCCCTCAAATAGCTTTAGCTCTCCCCCGCTCTCCTCTGCGATGGGGGAGGTGGTTTGCCTGTAGTATACTAAAAACTAAAAAACTACAACAGCCTATATAAGTTTCCTTTTGAAATGTTCATACCAAGCGGGGTTAGGGTTTTAAATTTAGATATATAAAAGGACTCTTTATTTTTGCGCGTAATATCATTTTTGAAACTGCTTTCCACTATGATAATTTTGAGGTGCGTATGAATGTCGTGGTCGTTGGAGTTAAAATGTTTAGCGACTGGTGTTTGTCCTTTATTTACAATGTCAGACTTATGGCCATAAAATCGCTCTTTCATAGAATTTTTAGTTTCTCCTACGTATTGCTTCTTACACAGCGTGCAGTTAATAATATATATCACGTCAGGGGTTTTGCAGTCGATGTGCTGTTTAATATTTACGTAGAGATCTGATGCGTAGCTCGAAATTTTGTCAGCGGTCAAAACGAACGGGCAAAGTTGGCAAGGAGTGTTGAAGCAAGGACCACAACCACCGCATGAATTGGGTTTTTTATATAAGAGGGACATAACATCCTCCCAAGATTCCGATGCTTACGGAATGTGACAAATGGTGATTCGGGAAATATTTTTTTAAGTTTATCGTTGGCATGTAGGATGTTTAAATGGCGTTTCAATATGGAATTTAGGCTTAATAGGTTTGAATAGTAGTTTATAACCAACGGCACCCTTGTTTCGTTGGAGTGAAGCTGTCGTCTTGATTCAAGGAGTGTGCTACGTTCCAGAGCGGATGCCTTTCTCGTGGCGTCGTCGAGAATAGATGCAGGATGTTTTCTTTTGAATAGTGTGTTCTTCAAGGACGTTACGTTTTCTAACGTAACGTCCTAACGTAACGTCCTCCTTCAAGGACGTTACGTTTTCTAAACGTAACGTCCTTGAAGAACACACTATTCAAAAGAAAATATCCTGCATCTATTCTCGACGACGCCACGAGAAAGGCATCCGCTCTGGAACGTATCACACTCCTTGAATCCAGACGACAGCTTCACTCCAACGAAACAAGGGTGCCGTTGGTTATAAACTACTATTCAAACCTATTAAGCCTAAATTCCATATTGAAACGCCATTTAAACATCCTACATGCCGACGATAAACTTTAAAAAATATTTCCCGAATCACTATTTGTCACATTCCGTAAGCATCGGAATCTTGGGAGGATGTTACGTCCCTCTTATATAAAAAAACAAATTCATGCGGTGGTTGTGGTCCTTGCTTCAACACTCCTTGCCAACTTTGCCCGTTCGTTTTGACCGCTGACAGAATTTCGAGCTACGCATCAGATTTCTACATAAATATTAAACAGCACATCGACTGCAAAACCAAAACCCCTGGCGTGATATATAATATTAACTGCACGCTGTGTAAGAAGCAATACGTAGGAGAAACAAAAAATTCTATGAAAGAGCGATTTTATGGCCATAAGTCTGACATTGTAAATAAAGGACAAACACCAGTCGCTAAACACTTTAACTCCAACGACCACGACATTCATACGCACCTCAAAATTATCATAGTGGAAAGCAGTTTCAAAAATGATATTACGCGCAAAAATAAAGAGTCCTTTTATATATCTAAATTTAAAACCCTAACCCCGCTTGGTATGAACATTTCAAAAGGAAACTTAAATAGGGTGTTGTAGTTTTTAGTTTTTAGTATACTACAGGCAAACCACCTCCCCCATCGCAGAGGAGAGCGGGGGAGAGCTAAAGCTATTTGAGGGGAGAACTAGAAACATTGAGATGTGGGGACGCCGCCCGCTAACTTCCCTCTTCTTCCTTTTTTTTTTTCTTTGTGCGGGAGGGGAGATTTTGGTCTGGGAGGCGTTTTAAGGAGTATTTCTCGGTATTCTGTTGAGCGGTGCCACCCTCGTGTGACATTTCTGGTGTCCGTTTACACACACTTCGGGCTTGTTTGTGACCTTCGTTTCCTTCGGCGTTATACTGGCTTAGGCTCACTCGACTTGACCCCTGTATGTTGTTGTTTTTCTGTATCTGGAGCTCTAACTCTAACATGACGGAGGCCGTTGCCTGTGATATATCTTCTTGGTTTCGCTAACGAGTGCCGCGACCGTGTTCTCCTTAAAACTACCGCTTTTTTTATGTGTGGTTTGTTGGAATGTAGTTTTTTCATGCTCAAGTGTTTTTGCTTGTACTGTTATATATATGACTTTTTTCTTCCGCTTTTTCCAATATTCCTCCTCTCCTTTGGTCTATCTAAAAACGCTCTGCAACTGTATTTCTGCACACTTGAAGAAGGGAAGTCTCTTCCCGAAACGTCGTGTAATAAAGCCTCTACTGCTGTTCAAACATTTTTCTACGTTATCGACTTTCTTGGTGAAGACTTGTTCATTAATACAGTTAATCTATCTAACAAATTTGAATTCATCCAAAACAGGGCTCTTTGTTTTATTTTTTCTGATTACTCACCATTCCCGAGCATATCTGGATTGCGCGAAGCAGCTTACCTTCACACGCTTCAATTGAGGCGCCGAGTGTCTCGTCTCTCTCTCCTTCACCGAATCTTTCACCATAACATGCCTCTTCGTGAATCACTGCTTTTACCCCGGTGGCAGAATTTTCCCCCTTTGACCACTCCTGCAAGTTGCGGCACCATGTTTTCGTCTACTCTTTTATAGAGTAATTCAACTTTACCTTTGGCAATAAACGATTCAAACATACTACCAAATGACATTGTTACCATAACTGACACACATAAATTTGCCGCCTCTGTAACCACTTTCATTTCTGTTTTATCAAACTAGTTCCCTCTTCTATTGTGTTAAAATTGCGTGCGCGGAAGTGTTTGATTAAGAAAAAAATAACAAATGTACCACTCCCTTGTGTAATGCTCGTAAGGGCCTTCAAGGGTAATAAACGATGAGATAATACTGGTGACAGCTGTGATAACGCTCCTCTTCATGGTGCAAATATCGCGTCTGTGAAAAAAACATTTTTGTTAAACTCAACGCACAATAATAAAACAAAACGTGGAAGTTAGGATATTTCCAGACATGCCTCAATGCATTCTAAGTTTCTAGTCCTGTAATTCGTTCAGAACGCGTTCTCATTTTTTCAGTTAATATATGAAGGACCCGTCTGTTTCCGTGAATACGTGTTTTTTATTAAGTAGCACACTCACATTTTTCGTTTAATATTTATTCAAAAAGCGCCTTTTTATACGATTTTGGCGTGTCGTACGATTTTGGCGTGTCGCTCCGATAACAAACCGAAACTTAAGAACCCGTCGAATTTTTACGGTTCTTCAGAAAGCCGTAAAATGCTGCGCGTGCCGTTTATCGTTCTACAGTTTGTTGATTTAGTGATTTTTGATGACGCTGAGCAATTGTCTAATTGAAACTATGCCCTTAAACACAATATTGAAAAAGTTAATTACGCAAAACTAATTAACAATCTAATTATCTCGGACTTTCATAATTTTCCTAAAAAGGTCCCTGGCCCAGGACAAAAAATACACAAGCCTTTTTTCGTTGCGACGCGTAGTTTTCACAATGTCGAATTTATCCACATTCCGTGAAACACCCTGTATATATATATATATATATATATATATATATATATATATATATATATATACATACATAGGTGAGGCAGAGTAGTTTGAGAACAATGGACCGGGAAAATGCAATAGGTCAGAGATCCGTACTTACGGAGTTGCTATGCTAAGAGTTTATTGTATGTATTACGACAGTTTTCCCAAGAGGCATGGCTTCGTCAGGAGATCATACATGTGAGGGCATCAGACTGCGCAGAGCAGTAAGCGGCCATTGGGGCGAGAAGGACGTAACATCAGGAAAAATATAAGTAAAACGACATATGAGAAAAGCAAACATATTGAAACAAAATCAAACGCCAAAAAAAAGTTTGGCTTGAGCGCTCTCCCACGATAGGGCGGCGGGTTTCAAAGCTAAAGAAGCGTATATGAGACTTCCTACACTGCGGTGGGTACAATAGGTCATAAACGGACGGCACAGGCTCTGGAACGACATCTTCGGTACTAATTGCCCGTAAGGCTAAGCCAATGTCTGCGTCCGCTCTCCGCGACAGTCACCCCGCTTCCCCTCGGGCGCCGCACGTCGCGGAAGAGAAGGGAGAGGGGAGCAAGGAGCAGATCGCGGGGCAGGGGGGCGCGGGGGAGGGGAGGAAATTGCCACCGGATAGTTGCAAAGACGTCGTCATACCGGACAGTCAGTTAAAAATATAAATTGCAAAGATAAAACATTAAAATAAAAATTAAAATAAATACACATGCCTAGGGTCAAGACCGAGTAACGTTGTGTGCAGCAGGACAGCATTGCGCGGAAAGCACAGATTTGCTTCGCCTTCCAATGAAGAAATAAAAAAATAATAACTATATATATATATATATATATATCATATTAACGGATCTCGCATATGAGTGGGTAAAATTAGGAAAAAGGACGCAGCGTGTACAGAGGTGCGTTAGTTAAAATTCGTTAATTAACTTTTTAATTAATGAAATTAGACATATAGTTTTAATTAAAAACTTGCTCAGCGTCATCGAAAACCACTAAATCAGTAATTTTTTGAAAGACTTTAAACGTGTGAGAAGCGAAGTAGCGCACTAAATTTACCGCTCGTGGAGCAGGTACAAGGCTGGGGCTAGATAAGAGACGGAAAAATTGCGCGGGCGCCTTATCGCAACCGCTAGCTTTGTACGTGCTCCACGAGTGCTAACTTTAGTGCACTTCTACGCTTCTCACGAGCTCAAAGTCTATCTGAAAATTACTGATTTAGTGGTTTTCGATGACGCTGAGCAAGTTTCTACTTGGAACTATATGTCCATTTTCATTACCTAAAAAGTTCATTAACGCATTTGAACTAATTAGCCGACTGATCGTTATGATTAGACTCCTATATAATGTCCCCCTGGCCGTATAACTCACCTGCGTTGGCCGCATTAACCTAGATTGCGTGGTCTTTAAAAAAAATTATGTTAAGCTTAAAAAAACACCCTATATATATATATATATATATATATATATATATATATATATATATATATATATATATATATATATATATATATATATATATATACCGGGTGGTATTTTTTATTCGAAACAGATTTATTTAAAAAAAGCATTGAAAGTTACACTTATGCCGCTTGTGGAGGTCAGTTATACGGCTAGGGGGACATATTATAGGGGGCTAATTGTAATGATCAGTCGGCTAATTAATTAAAATTTGCTAATTAACTTTTTAATTAATGAAAATAGACATATGGTTCCAATTCGAAATTTGCTCAGCGTCATCGAAAACCCCTAAATCAGTCATTTTCAGAAAGACTTTAAGCGCGTGAGAAGCGTAGTAGTGCACTGAAGTTACCGCTCGTGGAGCAGGTACAAAGCTAGAGGTTGAGATAAGGCGCCCGCGCGATTTTTCCGTCTCTTATCAAGCCCCAGCCTTGCACCTGCTCCACGAGTGGTAACTTTAGTGCACTACTATGCTTTTCATGCGCTCAAAGTCATTCTGAAAATGACTGATTTTGGGGTTTTGGATGATGCTGAGCAAGTTTCTAATTGGAACCATAGGTCTATTTTCATTAAATAAAAAGTTAATTAGCAAATTTTAATTAATTAGCCAACTAATCGTTACGATTAGCCTCCTATAATATGTCCCCCTGGCCGTATAACTCACCTCCACATGCAGCATAACTGTAACTTTCACGGCTTTTTTTAAATAAATATGTTTCGAATAAAAAATAACACTCGGTATATATATATATATATATATATATATAGATATATATATATATATATATATATATATATATATATATATATATATATATATATATATATATATATATATATATATATATATATATATATATATATATATATATATATATATAGGGTGTTTCACGGAATGTGGATAAATTCGACATTGTGAAAACTACGCGTCGCAACGAAAAAGTGCTTCTGTCTTTTTGGTCCTGGGCCAGGGACCTATTTAGGAAAATTATGAAAGTCCGAGATAATTAGATTGTTAATTATTTTTGCGTAATTAACTTTTTCAATATTGTGTTTAAGGGCATAGTTTCAATTAGAAAATTGCTCAGCGTCATCAAAAACCACTAAATCAACAAACTGCAGAACGATAAAAGGCACGCGCAGCATTTTAGGGCTTTCTGAAGAACCGTAAAAATTCGACGGGTTCTTAAGTTTCGGTTTGTTATCGGAGCGCATCTCAGCCCCGGCAGCACCGTGCCCCGTGGAGAGATAGCTCATTTAGTGGCTCTAGTCGGAGCCTTGTCTTGTGTGTTTCTCTTCTCCTTGTCCGTGTGGTTTTCGCGCTGTTTTTCAATATGAGCAAAGAATCTCTCAGTTCTGCAGCGCGAGCTTTCGCAAAAGCGCTCCGAGCTGGTGTGCGCTAGACCAGTCGGCCACCGATCCCCCTCATCTCAAGGAGAGTGTTATGTCCAAACCGCAGGGACTGGGACGGAAGGAGCGAAAGCTCGAGCTGCAGAATCCTGCGCTCCTGGGTTCAATACCCACCCCTGCCCGTTTCGATCTGGATGCGCATCATTCGGCGTGCGGTCGTGTAACACTACTGCGTGGTGCACGTTAAAAAACCCAGGCTGGCGGTTGTGCTGCACTGGCTAAATTTTGAATCTTTCTAAATATCCACACAACCTTAATTATTATGGTAAGGCAACAAACATTTAGTCATCGTGGCTAAAGTATGAGGCTCAGGAAAAGGGTCTAACAAACCCCTTTCCCATGAAACGGCGCTATCAAAAGCGTTGCACATAGGCGAAACCCTCCTTATCTAGGTCCTCTTTCTTTGTTTTTTTTTGTTTCTTGAAATAAGCGTAATGTAAGACGATCAACTTTTATAGTGTTGCTTTAATAATGCAACGACTCCAAGCTTCCATTTTTCGCTTTACATTAACCATGACTATTGTCCTTTGCAACTAATTATAAGCTGTCAGGGCCAACGTGCTAGAAACAGCGTCTCAGCTCAGTCTGCGAGAAAGAAAGCAATGCCAAAGCCAGCGCACTCTCTGAGCGGGACTCAAGCCGCGTCTCAAGACGCTCGCGTCCCCTGCATTTTGCACTGCTTTCTTTCACCTAGTCTAAGAAAAAAAAATTAGGTTGTGTGTATGTTCATACTCCCGAGAACTTGGTCTGCCTCAACGGGCGACGAGTCTCCCCGCTGTAGATGAGCAATTTAGCCAGTCCGGCACAACCGCTAACGTTGGGTCTTTGACGTGCATCACGCAGTAGTGATACACGACCGCGCTCCGCAACGATGCTCCTCCAGATCAAAACGGACAGGGGTTGGAATTGATCTCAGGATCCCATGGTTCTACAGCGCGAGCTTTCGCTCCACGTGCTCCGAGCTGGTGTGCGCTAAGGCCATTAGGGAGTTTTCGTAAATCGTTTCCGCTGTCCCGCAACACTCTCCGCAACCAGCTACGCTAGCCGGAACTCTACAGCAAAGGCCATCGGCGCGCCGGCGCAGTTGCGGCTGCTTCGTTGCGGATGGCTTAGCGGAGGGGGAAACGCGGTCTACGAAAACTCCCTATTGTATATGGCAGCGTAGCTGCCAGAGTAGCGCCACGCGTTTCCTGAGCCGCCTTTCACCGCGATTGGTCACATGCGGTACCATAGCAACGAGCTGCGCTGGCTCGATTTCCATAGCAACCGAGCGACTACACGTCATATGACCTCGCATGAGCCGTAATGTCACTGGCAAGATGGCAGCACCCAGAGCTGTTGGATGCGAGTTTGCTCGGTGCGCGGAGTCGTGATGACGATTTTGGCCTTCAATTTTGATGAAAAATTCGGCTCCTTCGTGCCCTCTGACGTAGGTACAACGTGAATATCTGAAAGAATTATACTTTTAACCTTTCTTTTCAAGATCCCTCTGGATATTAGCACCTTTGCGAAAGCATCAGTCATATCGCCGTAGCAGTGCTCAGATTTCCGGATGTGTTCGAGGATCGAAAAGACAATTAGCATGCAGTTTTCGCATACTCGTCGCTTTGTTTCAACGCTGGAGTGTCTGAGAATCGATGCGAAATCTATGCGTCACATGTTGGGCTTCGGTTGTCTCAGCTTCAGTAACCGAACAATGAAAGAAACCTTTAGCGCGGAACCTCCTGCGATGTTTACGTTTTGTATTAATCAATGATTTTACGATATAGCTTTTATGACAAAAGTTTCGCATTTATTTATCTTCCTATGAAAGTTGAATATCTGAGAATCGAAACGAAAGGTATACGTCGCGTGTAGTGCCTAAGGGAAGTTGTTTCAGCAGTGGGTCACCGAATAATCACGGCAACTTTCAGCGAGGAAGCTTTTGCGATATTTAACCTCTTTTACTAACTGACGATCTTACGAATTGGCAGTTCTCTAGATATTAATATAACATGCTTTCGTTGTAATAGCTTGCATTTGATCGCAGTGTTTTTCGGCTTGTT
Source organism: Ixodes ricinus (assembly GCA_037355805.1). NCBI lineage: Eukaryota > Metazoa > Arthropoda > Arachnida > Ixodida > Ixodidae > Ixodes > Ixodes ricinus. Next base: position 18,659 of record JAZHYW010051478.1, read on the forward strand.
TTTTATGTGACAAGCTGGCGTTTGCTCAAATGACGTATATGAAATGTCCTACTAAATAGCAATGCATCAACACATACTATTAAACTTAGATGCTCAGAGGTGTGTTCGTCTTTGTAATTAACAAGTTGCAGACATAATTATTTCTTAGGAGTGTAATATTTACTTTCTGTAGCTGGGCCCGTTTTGTGCTCGTTGATGTCAGTGTGCTATGATGTTATCATCATGTGTGTATGGTTCTAAATATCCCCTTTGCAATGCCTACAAAGGCCAAAATAACGTCAACCGACCCCAACTCACGCATTGGACACGGGAACTGCGTCATTCAAAAGGAAGTATGAGTTCATCAACACTCAAATCGTCGACGAACAATTTGATTCGCGTGCGTGGCCAGTGAATGTCCTGACGGAACTTATCGTCACTTTCCATTGCCAAATTTAATGGTGCGCTTAAAAAGGACGGTGGAAGCTTGAGGTCATCGCACCGGTTCTCTAGCATGTCACGACCGCGTGATTTCACATTTCGCTTTTGAGTTGAGGATTACAGCTAAGAAAGAAGAAGTAAAATATCACCAGATAAAAATATTGACTTTCTGAATGCCGGTAAACTTCCGGATGACCACTTCGCCTGTCGGCAAGAACACCCCTTATGCGGCGTCCGTCTGTTTCGATGGCGTTAAAAATCCTCTGTAGACGTCCATGCTGTCCTTCTTGGTTGCAACCCGTCGGCTGTTTATCACCCAAACGAGGTTGAGGCCGTCGTTGACGTCGGTCCTCGCCAGTCGGTGAAACAATCTCATCTTGAATGAATGACTCGGTCTTGAAGAAAAATGATGCTAAGCACACATTTGGTGACTTTGGGGCAGTCGAGCAGCAGTCTGGTCCCGAGGCAATTGTCTTGTCATGGCCGGCGTAATCGGTTTTGGTTCCATCAGAGTGAAGTCCGAAAGTACAAGGACGGTACGTAGTACGTCCTACGAAGCGGCCACCATCCCGACGGCGCGGAAAACCACTCGCCTTGTCCGTGTACATACGATGCCTAGCAGCTCCCGTCGCCCGTCAGTACCTGGGCTGCACATTATCTCGCCTCCCAGAAGAAACAGGCACCTTAACTCCGGAGGTCCGTGCCGTACTGCCATGCCAAGCGTCGTTTACAACTTTTCAATGAACGAATAAAGATATCAACTAGACTAAAAGGTTGCCACCCGGCGTCGCTAGCAGTACCGTTACCATGGCAACCTCCCAGGCCCAAAATGGAGATCACTATCGGCGCTACATACGTCGTGCATCTAGATCATTTTGCATCGTGTTTCTACTCTGGCAGCTACGCTGCCATAAACAATGGTTCTAGTGTGCGCTAGTTCACTCGGTCGCCAATCTCCCTGCTGAACGAGATAAGCGCATGTTCATTAGTGAATTTGGGTTGAAACCTAAACACCTCAGGAGACAAACGCGGAGGAAAAAGCTTGAGCAGCAGAACACAGGAGTCATCGACTCAAAACACGCCGCCACCCGTTTCGATCTGAATGAGCATTCTACGGGCGTGCTAAATTTCTCCCACACGTCGGAGACACTAGGCGCCTGTAGAGCCACAAATTAAACTGCGCGTAGAATATCGGGACTTCCTTCCCCGTCACTGTTTTTTGCGCCACCTTTTTGAGGCTCGTGCAGAGCAGACGCAACTGCCGATCGTTGTGATTCAAAAGTGCGACTTCTTCAGCATTAGATTCGGTGCTACGAAGACCATGTAATGTTTCTTTGCTTAGTCATGAACTGTTTAGACACTTGTGTAGGGCGGAAAAACGTCTCTGTGATTTACGATAAAGCTTCGGATAACTGGAAACTATAATTTTAAGACAAAATATGGCCAAGTGTCGGTACTCTGAAGCTTAGCTTATTAGTGTGACTAGGCGCCTCCTGAGGTAGTTTAACATTCCACTGCCTAGACATCCAACAACAAATTACTTACGGTGCATTTGCGCAAAAGGTTTCTACACAGAAATAAGCAGACGTTATCGCGTTTCGAGGTCGCTTGCGCCAAGTCACGAATGCTTGCTTATTCCCGTACTAGGCCACTTTGCCAAGAGCTCGGGATTGTTCCATCGTTCCATCAAGAAAATAATACGGCTGCGAACGAAAATTCAATGTTGCGTGAAAAAAGAATGGCGAAAGTTTGAAATCGTCCCCTTCTTGAACCAACAGCTACAAGGTTGATAATATGATATTGGGATTATTTTTTCTTTCATCAGTGTAAATAAGAGCACCGTGGGACTGTCAACGTGGACATTGTTTGTCGATATTGCAGTGACTTCAGGCATCCACCATGTTTTTCACAAACATCATCAAACTAATCGAACGCATCGTTAAACGCCATTTTTCTTTACATGACGCCGCCATGTTTCGGAACATGCTGCCACCATGCTTCGAGACCACGAAAGGTGGAAATCTTGAACAACATATGACAGCGGCGACAAAGTGGAATTTATTTCCCAGCTCTCCAAGATGTACAGGCATTTTTGTTAAGGTTCCAGCTTCTCAACCGTGCCTGTTTTGTTCTGTCCGGCATCGTGCAGGCATTCTAGAGCTTTCAACCTTACTCTAATTGGAAACAACTAACGAAGAGTGTTATGTCTAAAACGCAGTGACTAGTCGTCATGGTGAGACAAAAAAGCCATTCATCGTGGCTCATATTTGGCACTTAGAAAAAGGGTACAATAAACCACTTTTCCGCGACATGCGCTAAAGATAGTCCAAGCGCGCCTTACGCCATTTTCTTTTTGACGAATTTTTGTTACTTTGATTTAGATAACAGCAGTATCGGACAGCAAACTATTACAGTGTTAACTTCAGAAAGAGTATTTTTGTAATAACGTTTCTTCCTTTCCCTTTTTTTACCGATTGTAGCGCCATCAACAGACCAAAAACTGAAACACATGTCAGGAAAAATAGTGTCGCATTGCGCCGGCAAACAGCTTAACCATAGCAATCTTGGAGCGGGACGGCATGGCATTGGGTCACGTCATAGCGTCGGCGCGACGCGAATCGATTCTTTCCAACATGTGCTTAACGCAATATTATTTGAAACCATGATTAAACTCACTTCTAGGAGGACCTCGACTTTGTTAAAGCTGCGGCCTCACGGCAGTCATTTTGAACAAGCGTTAGTTCAACCAATAAATGGTGACACGCACCCTAGGGGAGGCCGAAATATTAGAGAGTTTTAGTAGATCGTTCCGATGACTCCGATAGCGATACCCGATACTCTGCCTCCGCCTTTGCGCTTACGTATATAATATCGTTATCGGGGGTATCGGAGGTATCGCAACGATCTACTAAAACTTTCTATTGGTTAACGGGGCGATGGCTCGAGCAGCATCACGTTCCCATCGTGGCCTTGCTCGCGCCACTGCCAGCTGTGCTCAGCTGGCTCAATAGCGTGGCCCAGCAAACTCATGTGTGCGAGAGTGTCATATTCGGTAATACTTGTTATCTGAAATAGAGACATACGGTTCGGCGGTACTTACCTCACCAATATAATGACAACTGAAAGGTGACGTAACGAAATATTGTGTTTCATGGGATCCGGAAGATGATGTAGAGGTTGTTACATTATAGTTCCCAGAAAACAAACGCCGCTGCAATGTTTTTGGAAGTACCGACACACATAATGTTGTAAGTACAGCTTAGGAGGAATATGATGAAAAGCATCATAATAAACAGGAAAACGTTTATTTGCAATGAAGACGCCATAAATGAGCGGCTTATAGTGACGGCAAATGATGAGCTTTCGTTAACTTATAAGTTCACGTGATCGCTAGCTGTGGACATGGGGACAATGAAGACCTGTTTTGTCGGGAGATGGAGTTGGGGTGATGACCTGATATCGGACGACTCGTGGTAGACGAACAAGAAAGTTTCTTCTCAGCGAATGGTAAGCGTCCAGGTTCAAGCAGAGCACGTCGCTACCAACGTAGTCGAAGTTTCGAACACTAACCGCTTTCGACAAACGTGTTGGCACCTGGGCTAACTTTGCGGAAAGACTCGAAGTCTTCCTCGAGTCCAGCGCAATCATGAACAGTAACTGAAAACGATCTCCTACTCAGTCGGTGGGGGGAAACGTATCCGCATCAGCCGAGTCATGGTCGATACGTACTCTAAGTGGTTGGAAGTTTACACGATGCAAGCCACGACGTCCAAACGCGTCATCGGCGTTCTACGCTCTATTTTCGCTACATTTGCCCTACCGAAAATACCTTTCACTGATAACGCGCCGGATCTTGTTTCAAATAAAATAACAATTTAAAAAAAAAAAACGGCATTAGGCATTACATTAGTGCATCATACCGTCCAGCAACTAAGGGCCAAGCAGAACAGATGGTGTGAAAAACGAAAAAAAGCCCTCTTGAAGCCTCCTGAAGAAGCAGTTCAGTGAAAAATCGCCAGGTTCTTGTTCGGCAGCACGCGACGGTCTCATCTTCCATGGGAAAAACACCCGCCGAAGCAATGTTCGGTGGACGAAGAACCACACCCCTCGATCTCATGAGACTACGCCTACGAACGAAGAGCGAGAGATTCCCAGATCGGTAGTAATGGCAGTTTACTCGATCGGACAACTCCTCCACGTCAGGAATTTAAGCGGAAGTCCGGCCTTTCATGTAAAAATTGAATAGAAAAGGCTGTACGTTGGTTGATCAGAACAGACGGTGTCATTCCTCTGAATACGTTGGACGTCAATGCCCTTGAGTGTAAGTATAACGAAATCACAAAACTCTCTTTGTCCATTGTCGATCTTCAAATATACCTGTATATAAATTAGACGCACAATCACAAAGGACACAGCGTGCCGCCTCTTTTCTTTGGATCGTCTTTTTGAAACCAGCGCAAGCTCGCGTGTTCTCTTTCTGAGACGGTTAGAACGATCGCAAATAAAACTTGCGTTTCTCCTACCCGGCCGCTTCCTCCTTCTATTATGTGTAGATGGTTATAACTAAATAAGCAATAATAATGGTGCATTATTCATATTTAGCTTCAGTTTCAGGCAGGAGAAAGGAGGTTCGCGGGAACTAGAGCCACTTAATGAGCTGCGCTTAGAGTACCTTCACTCCGTTCTCCGACATTGTGGGCGCCGCCAGTTTGGCGCTTGTGCAGAGCAGACGCAACTGCCGATCATCATGATTCAAAAGTGCGACTTCCTCAGTATTAGATTCGGTGCTAGGAAGCTCTTGTAATTTTGCTTTGCTTTGTCGCGAACTGCTTAATCATCTGTGGAGGACGGAAAAGCGTTTCCTGTGATTTCAGATAAAGCTTCAGGAAACTGGCAACCATGATTTTAAGCCACAATATGGCAAGTGTCGCTACTCTGAAACGTAGCTAATTTAGTGGCACTAGCGGGAACAGTGAGGAAGAGGCAGGCATCAAAAGGTAGTGGCTCGTGGAACCCAAAGGGCTTACGTCATGGCCCCTCCAGGTATTACAAACCCCTTGAACAAGGTCATGAATAGCGTCATTAAATATGCTACGCTTCAGAGTAACGACACTTGACCATATTGTGGCTTAAAATCATGGTTTCCAGTTATCTGAAGCTTTTTTCTATAATCACAGAAACGCTTTTCCGTACTCCACAAATGTTTGAACAGTCCGCGACAGAGCAAAGCAATATTGTATCAGCTTCCTAACACCGGCTCTTATGCTGAAGAAGTCGCACTTTTGAATCATTGCGATCGGCAGTTGCGTTTGGTTTGCACAAGTCCCAAAAATGGCGGCGCCCAGATCAACGTTGGGAAACGAAGTGCGATACTCTAAGCGCAGTTCATTTAGTGGCTCTAGGCATGAAGTGAACTCGTGAGAATTTTTTCCTTTTCGTCTTTATTGGTTATTGATTTCAATCATATCGAATAATGAACACTTTATACCAACTACGCTTGTTTAGTTATTTATTTTAGATTTATTAACCTAACCCAGTACTTAAACCGTTCAGTTGTCGATATTAAATCTTCCAATATATTTTCTAAAAGTGAAGGCCAAAAAATATGGACATTGATGATGATACACACGCCAACGCCGCCCTCGAAAATTTTCTGAACATTAGAAATCAGCAGTTTTGTCTGCCATCCGGCAGGTTGCGCAAGAAAACAGCCAAAACGTTTTTCGTTGTTTTTAAAATGAGCTAAGTTGTACACCTACCAAGAAACTAGGGCCACTAAATCAGCTGCGCTTAGAGTATCGGCACTCCGTTCCCCGACATTGTTGTGGGCGCCGCCATATTGGGGCTTGTGCAGAGCAGACGCAACTGCAGATCGTTATGATTCAAAAGTGCGACTTCCTCAGCATTTGAGTCGGTGTTAGGAAGCTCATGTAATATTGCTTTTCTCTGTCGCGGACTGTTTAAACTTTTGTGGAGGACGGAAAAGCGTTTCCTGTGATTTCAGATAAAGCTTCTGATAACTGGCAACCATGATTTTAAGCCACAATATGGCCAAGTGTCGTTACTCTGAAGCGTAGCTTATTTAGTGGCTCTACAAGAAACCAAAGCAAGATCATTGTAAAAATGTAATGCATCGCGAGGTATATCTATTTCATACAAAAAATATTATTAGATGCCAATAAATATGTTTAATGTCGATAAAAGATATGCGTCAAAAACAGGTAAGTTTGAAGGGCTCCTGGAGCATTGTGACTTTGAACATGAAAAAAATAAACCATCTTCCACTTCTTTGGCAACCATTGTAGTTCTAAATATTATAAAATACTTTATTATAGTTTAATTATTTCCACAGCGGCATTTGAAACACCGCGACTCGAAGCACAAAATAGTGGTACGTTTGATATAGAGTATCTAAACGAAAAAATGTTTACACAACATTACATTTTTTCTGCATATTACCAATTATAAGCACTACAGCTGTAGCTAATTTCATTGCCCTAGACCAGTGGTTCTCAACCATTGATGTTTGGCGGACCCCTTGTGGCTCATCGGAGAAGATGGAGGACCCCGTTTGTGTTGAAGGGAGGGGTAAGGTGTAGGTAAAATATAATAAGGATTTAATAAATGGATATGGCTGAGGGCTAGTGTGAAGTAAACTTCTCTTATTTACATACACACGAGAAAAATCGCCCAAAAGCTGAAACTTTTCTTCTTGATCTGAAAAGTTACAACTTTATTGCCGGGCTTTACTGATGAGGCAGGGCTTCGCGGACCGCTGGAGTGCCTTCGCGGACCCCCGTTTGAGAACCCCTGCCCTAGACCATGTCATTAAAAAATAGGTGTGCTGAAAAATTACAATTTTTGGGCAATGTTTGGAGAGATCAACAAAACAAAGTAGTGCAAATAGCAAAAAAGTATATCGTTACATTCTGCTCCGAGATCATCTTAGCAAAACTGCTTTATTGGAACCATGTTATCTTTAATAGATCGTTCATGAAATGTGAACCAGCGGAGCAAGTGAAGGTCCGCGCAATCATATTCGCAACGCTACAAATGCGCATGAACAGCATAAACCAACACATACATAATACCAAATGAAAAATGAAAGCCGTTTACAACTCCCTGTAACGCCGAATTAGAGCGCAGCTCTTGAGGAGGAGGGGAAGGCATGGGGGGGGGGTCACGTGACCTCGGGGAGGGGAGGGGTCACGTGGCCTGGGGGTCACGTGACGTCGAGGAGGGGGATTTCCCCCGCTAAATTTAGCGCGGAAAATTATCCGCTAAATTTAGCGGGGAAAATTTTCCGCTAGAATTAGCGGAGAAAATTTCCCCGCTAGATTTAGCGGAAAACTTTCCCCGCTAAAATTAGCGGGGAACATTTTCCGCCAGAATTAGCGGGGAAAATTTTCCGCAAAATCTAGCGGGAAAATTTGCCGCTAAATTTAGCGGGGAAATTTTTCCGCCAGATTTAGCGGGGAAAATTTCCCGCTAGATTTTGCGGGGACAATATTTCGCTAGATTTAGCAGGGAAAATTTTTCGCTAGATTTAGCGGGGAAAATTCTCCGCTAGATTTAGCGGGGAAAATTTTCCGCTAAATTTAGCAGGGAAATTTACCCATCATGCACCGCGCGGCTACGCCGACGACGACGGCGACGCCGCTTAAGCCGGAAACGGGCGCCTAAGAGCTGCGCTCTAAAAGTATTCCATTGCCTTTCGAACGACTTCAATAACACAAAACAGTATTCGAAAGAAAATGAGTAATGGCCTGCCAAAATGTACCCAAACCATAGAGTAATATAGTAAACGTAAAGAGAGGACACTGAAGCCGATTCGCGGCCCAGATAGTGCGTTTAATGCCCTCCGCTACGTGGCGCTTTTCTGTAATTGGCTTAAAATTAGTTAGAACTCTTTCTTTGAGAAGTAGTTATTTTTTTAAATTGTTATGCTTTAGAATTATGTACAGTACTTAAAACGACTAAATCGATTTAACTTAATACGTCACAAAAACCACGTGATGAATGGCGCCTGCCATGGCCTGCGGTTTGCCTGCCGTGGGCCTGCCCGCCTGCTTGCCTGCACGCCGTCGCCTCAGCATCATTCTGCATGGCCTCTGCTCGTTCGTGCGTCGTTCGTCCGTGCCGTGCGTGCCGTCCGTCTGTGCTTTCTGCTGCAGCGTGTTCGGTCGGCTTTCCATCAAACAAGGTGACGCATTAACACCCGCGTGCTCGCATGCTCGACGTGAGTTTGTGGTGCCGAGCGGCTTGAACTTCTCGCTCTGTGGTTTCCGTCGGGCTGTCGGGCTGCAATCGTGTGTGAACCTCGATTAGCGATGATATTCTTTTGTAAAAGAACTTGACTTATGACCCTGCACACGACATTGCCTATGGATTTATTGATGACGGTGTTGAACGGTGTTGCTGATAGAGCCTTAGTTGTTTTGCTCTCTGGACTTTCCAGGAGGTGGGTTCATCCCCTTGCATACACTGCTGTGCACAGCTCAACACCGTCTTCTTTTATCTGCAGTCTCCTCATTCCTCTCGCTGCGGGAGCTTAAGACTTTAGGCTTTACAGTAAAAGCTGTGGTCTGTGATTACGGGGCTTCAAACGTAGGCTTTTCCAACCAACTTAGTGTGTCTGTTAATAAGCCATTTTCGAAGTTCACAACGAACATGTTTACCTTACCTTTGATGTTCCGCACCTCATCAAAACAATCAGAAACAATCTCCAAGCGCACTAATTTTGCATTGAAAATTAGGTCATTGAACAGTCCCATATTGTTGAACTTTATCAGTCTATCCATGAGATGAGGTAGCGATTGGCTCCGAAACTTACTGAGAGACACACTTTTCAAAACCCTTTGAGTAACATGAAAGTAAAGCGTGACGTACAGGTACCTTGGCATAAACAAGGAATAGGACTCGCAGTGCTATTCCTTGTTTATGCCAAGGAGCTTCCTGAGGCAGCCATGGCTACAGACTCTTTCTGCAATAGGATGGACAGTCTTTTTGATTGTCTAAATAGCTCACAATTTAAGAAGATACGGCAGAAGTTCCGTCATGCCATTCTGAAAGGAGAATCTGAGGTACTCGATTTCCTTCACCAGGAACTCTGATGGAAGTTCCAAAGTAGGAGGTAGCCACAAACCATCATAGGGTGGTAAGTTATTATAAAGAGTGTCCTCATGATCTGGGAGGAGAGTTCAAACAGCAATGACTTTAAGGTCTTACTTACACGACGCCTGCAGCAAGACCCACAGGAGAACATATTTGGAGCTATATGCTTTCCTGTGGATACAATACAAACCTAAATGTGTATCAGTTCACCTCAGGACTATACATACGGATAAAAAAACTGTTCAAGCTGTCGAACAGTGGAAACGTTTAGGATGACAAGGCTGACATCCTCAAGGAGTTGCCAATGTTTTTGCACCATGAAAGTTCAATTGCAGACAATGTGGAATGTCTTCTAATTGATACCTTCCCGCCACGAGTATATTTCTGAGCTGACATCAGACATCAGGTCTAACATAATTGATGACTCGTCCACTTATTACGTTGGAGGTATTTGATCAAGCATTTCCTTGACCAGACAACCCACAGTTGTGGCTGTTCTCAGCTGCTGAGGGATGAGTCTGACAACTAGAACAGGCCTCACCAGTACTTTCTTGTGCTGAAAGCATACTATGTGCCTGGAAAACTCTTCGAAAACATAGTAGTACTATCACAGGTTGCATTTAATTTCAATCAGAAACTAGAAAATCAATTTCTTGCCGTAATAGAGAGTGTGGCGCATGTTCGAGGAGTGTGTGCTGCCTTGTATCCCACACTTTCAGGACTGGGTGGCTTCACTTTGCCCAGAGTGCCACAACTGGGTTTTAAAAATGTTTTGCAGATTACGGTTGTGTTAGCATGTTCGATTTTTCACCAGAACTTGGACAAAGTCTGGTTGTACTCTCCAGTTGCTGGTAAGCAACTAGACAAGTTTAAGTGCTAATAGTGTATTATGTAGGCGGTTGTCAAATCAAAAACAGAAAGTTCTTACTAATTGAGCGGTGCACATTGCACTCCAAACATTTATTTCAGTTATTTCCAACAAATATGTATCACGGCCCCCTTGCAAAAGTATTTATCCACCTTCTACAAAATGTCAATAAAACATAATGTAAGAGGCTATAGATTCTAAAGAAAATGCATCCACTTTTGTATCCACTGACTATAGGTTTTTAGACGCTTTTTTTACGCCATACTTCCTTTCTGATCAAATGTTTTTCGGGAAATGTTTAGGGACGTTGAATCTAGTCAGATTCTAAATAGAGTTCTCATTGTTTGGTAATGGCTCTCCCACAGTGTGTTCAGGCTATGCCAATTCGTGTGTTTTATATTAGCGGGGAATTTGGAAGTTGTACTCTCCACTGTATGCTTTGCTTTCTTATTATACGCTTATAACTGGTAATGATAGCGATGTCTTATTTATTTCTGCACTTGCTTCCTGTGCCCGAGGCGTCGTAAAAGCGAATGGATCACTCGGCATGTTCCCTGTGGAAAGTTTTTGTTAACTTGGTTCCACTAAAAATATATTACAAAGTTTACGATATGCCTAACTCCTTCATAATCATTCATTTTTGTATCTTTTTCTTATAAAACATACAGAGCGCCTGAAGTAAATCGTGTATATACGAATGTGGTCCAATAAAATGTTTTCGAATCACTTTCTGTTATTGACCCCAAAATGCTCCACCAATCAGGAGTCAATGTGAAGATTGTGTAACTTCAATGTTTAACAGTAGAAAAAGCAAACAAACAAGATATACACCTCTATTTTGTGAAGTAGAAATTTTGTCTCACACGTTTTGTACGGATTCTGTCGTAAAAGTAAAAATAAAACTGCGTCAACGTTTAAAAAAAAAAGGAGCGGCTCCGGGAGTCGAGTAGCTCCCGAGAGCCTAGCGAGGAGGGAGGCGGGGAGGAAAGAGAGGGGAAAAAAGAGTAGTAGAAGGGTACCGGAGAACCGGAGCAGAAATGCCCAAACCGAAACCGAAACTAACTTGACCGGAACCGGAACCAGATTATGCTTAATGCCGCCTGCTAGGAGCGCTAGCTGTCACCGGTCTATCTGGGCCGCTGGGGCCTATGGCAGTGTCCGCTCTTTACCTTGTGTATATTACTCTATGCCCAAACTGCCACATTCAGTGGGACCGTGGCCTTAATTAATGGTGGTGTCTAAAAAGTACATGAAACTGAAAGAAAATTCACACAGGGGCGCTTTTTTATGTTTCTCTTGGTTACGTTATAGTTAGTTCTGGGCACTTGATATAATAGCCGACTGATGAATTAATTATTGCTTTAATGGTGATTAAATTTTAGAGCGCAGTTCTTAGGCACCCGTTTCCCGCTTGACGGTGTCGGCGTTACTGCGCGGGGCATTATGGGTCGTTTCTCATATTGACGTCACACGTGACGTCAAGGTGTTACGTCACGATCGAGGGTCACCACTTACGTCAGAGATGATTTCACTGAACAATTTTTCCCTTTAAATTTAGCTGGAAAACATCCCCGCTACATTTAGCAGAAATTTTTCCCCGCTAACTTTAGCGGAAAAAACTTCCCCTAAATGCGAGGCGAGCAGGAGAGGAGGAGGGGAGGGTACGGTTGAGGTAGGAGGGGCATACCCTCCTTTCCGTACCCTCCCCTTCTCCTCCTCAACAGCTGCGCTCTAATTCGGCGTTACAGGGAATTGTAAACGTCTTTCAATATTTCTTTTTTAATGCGAAAGCATTAACTGTCTTATGGAGCGAGCTGACGTAATCAGTTTGATGCGCGAAAACGGCAGATAGTTCCCCGATCCTTCGGTTACATTCGCTGGCGCGCGTCGAGGGGCTCCCATTGGCCGCTGCGCTCGTCAGGTTCCACGACCGCTCCCCCATGGCGATGCGTGTCCATCAGCGCGCGGTTGCTCCCCTGGGCACGGAGCGTCCAAGGTCATCGTGCCCAGGGGAGCACACGCGCTGACCGGGGGCGAAAAGTACGCAGCAGACGACAAAGGGAGCGGACGCGCGGCTTGCATGCTATCGCATTCGCAACTCATAAAGAATGCTTAGGTGTACCTCGATCTTTTTTAATCAGTTATACGGTTAAGTTTAGACAAACAAAAAAAGTGAAAATTGAACGCTTTCACCATTCAGACGTGTACGATTACGCCTGTATGAAGACAACCATTAGGTGAAAACTTCACCTAAAGTAAGCTGTAGGGGCGAGATGTGTAACTCAAAAAAGGTGTAGAAGGCTATGTGTGCCCCAGACACTTCAAATCCGCGCGATTGTCCGTTCAGCGCAGCTGCGACTATTGTGAATACTCAAAGGAGTTCCCTATTGCTGGAGAGTATTAACGAGAATGTTTTCTACTTCGGCTGAAGTAATGGTGTTTGAGTGTGTGTGTCTTTTCACTGTTCTCAAATACATATCAAAGTTTATGCGAAATCCCAAATTGTACATTTTGCCATTTATCACAAATTCAACAAAAACAAAAAAAAAATATTTTGTTATTTTTTTTAAACTATGATACATGTGAATGTACAAAACCTATTAATTGGTTATTTATTTCGTTAAAAGTGACGCCCAACTCTAGTTATAACTTAGTCCCCGGGATATCCGTGCTTTGGATTATCTGGACCGCTTGGTGGTTCTCGTGGGTACACGATGTAGAAATGCAAATAAATATTTTGACTACAAGTGTGGGTGATTTAATAATAGTAATCTTTATTTTTAGGCGTACATCTGTCTGAGTGACACCGGCAAAGGAACACAAAAACGAATTTGGAACACCCACTTAAGACTGCTTACGTGTGCGAATGCGAAAGCATTGTAATTCCTTTGGTGAAATGTTTTCGACCTGCAATAAAGTTCTTTCTGCTGAGTCGGTGTTTGACGCGCAGTAGGCAGCGCGCTCATTTCATGCACTCATGACGTGGCGCCACCTCCTCCTCATTCGCTGCGCCGCCACATGACCAATGACGCACGAACCAGGCCACACCTTTAGTAAGTCCTATAGCTGCAACGTGACGTCTGCAATGACGCACACACTAGGCACACCTTCAATCAGCCAGAAGCGTGGAGTCAGTGGGGCGTCGGGGAAAGTGTTCGTCTCGCAGCGGAGGCCCGGGTTCGATTCCCACCATGACCGAAATGTACGAAAGTTTCCTTCCAATCCGGTAATTTACTTCGTTTACAGGAACCTCCGTAAGAAATTTGACGCCAATCCGTGCATTTTTATGTGTGTTTACTTTTTGCACCATCGACCATTTATGGCACCGTCGCTCAGTCTCCCCGCCGACAACGCCGAATTTTAGCGTAATAAGGCAAAAATTATTTTCGCAATAAAATATCTTTTGACGAAGCAATCAGCCTCTTTTTTGCAGCAGTCAATGGTGTGCACGACCAGTTTCAGAATAAAAAAGCTATTATACATAAAATAATCAAATTGCCATTTGCTAAGCATCGTAATCACATTAATGAAATTTTATCGTTCCCCATCTCAGGGTTTACAAGATGTCGATTAATTACCAGCTCGCCTGCACTCTCTCACTGCTTTCAAAGCCATTAAAACTTTCAAATTGAAATCACTCACATCTGCATCATTGGGACCACATTTATTGAGATACAACGCCAGCGTTAATGTAAAATCTATCATTTCTGTTGCATTCAAACCGAAAATATATATAAAGATACATGAAAGACAATAGCCCATTATTTCCACTTCAAATTATCAAGAAACTTAATTGTTAATAAAAAAAGACTCCAGGTAGACGTAAGCAATTCTCATTAGTTGTGAATGCGAAAGTAGGTACGCCGCTCTTCGCTCCCTTCTTTCGTTTGACGGGTACTGCGCGCTGACCTTTGGCGTGGTACAGGGGAGCCACTTCCTCGCGGACACACAGCTTCATCGGTTGAGCGATGGTTCAAACTGACGCGCAGCGGTCAATTGGAGCCCTCCACCTCACACCCCAACACTAGGCAAGCCCGGGACATGCCCTTACTGCAGCCTATCCCTCACAACACACATTCACCACCTCATGTGGGACTGTTCACATTTCACCCCAGCCAGAGACGAGGCACTCAAGTCACACTCAGCCTGCGGAAATTTGCCCTGGAGAATTGGACCAGGCCTGCCACATATCTCCTCAGGACAAAGATAATCCTTGTCTCGGTACTTCTCTTAATAAAGGAGTCCGGCCTGGACTCGTCTTTATAAGGGAGCCGACGCAGGACCAAGCCCAGCATTATGCGAGTGCTTGTTGCATCAATAAACGTTTTCAACCACCACCACCTCGTCGACGCGCGCCAGCCAATAAGACAGAAGCCAAAAATTTATCAGGTTTACTTCGCTCCCTTAGGATCGGGGAAGCTAGGTGCCGTGTCTAGGTGTTTCCTGGGGTTTCACAGCTGGGAGCTGGCTACACTTGGAAAAATGATTTAGGGTGCCGTGTTCGCGCTTCAAACGGATGACGTGGCTGGCTCCATGAGAGAGTTAAGGCTTCCGCATTAATATCAACAGCACTATAAAAAAACACATTTCATTCTGCTACACACTCCCGGAATAATTTTTAAATTAAGATCACTAAGGCCAAAAATACGCTTTTACAATTTTCTTGACCATGCGGATTCTTCATCTTTGGCGTACTATTTCAACAATATTAGGGTGGTTATTTATAAAGCAAGATAATTGGTTATCAAAATAATTAAACTATCAACAAAGTGATGAGTTATATAGAGCGCTTCTCTGAACACCCGTCTTTGAAAAAAGAGTCCGCTATGCTTGTTTTATTCTAAATCAAAATGCAGCCAAAGACTACAAGGTATGCAAGCACAAACACGCCTAATAAAAGCGCAAGACAATAGTGCCTGGTTTGCTCACGATTGCTTTAACTGGTGACAAAAACGCATTAAACGAAGTTGAGCTCCGAGACGTATAGTATAGTATTTAGCTCTGCTAGGTTGGCCTCATTCATTGGTTATGTCGGCTGCGCGCTAATTTTAGACGAAAATGCATTTAAACGTTCATGTCGGGCCGGAAATCCTTAATTCACGAAATGCTGACAAGGTATGTCCTACAGGCCCGTAGCCAGGGGGAGGGGGGAAGGGGGGCTATGAATCCGCCTCCCCCTCCCCCGGAATTTTCGGTTTTGGGGGGGGGGGGGGAAGAGCTCCAGGACGGCTTCTCGGATGTCAAGCGAAATGCTTTCTTTTTACAAACACGTCGGCTCGAGCTATGTACAAGCGCACTCTGGCCAACCGGTTTAAGTACGTAGCCTCAAGATTGGACACAGATGCAGTTTTCACATGCACGTATAGGCTGGAAAACCCGTGCAAGACGGTAAACAGGAAAGGGATCAATCCCTTCTCCTTGCCGCATCAAGAAACATGCTAACAGACTCACCACGTTGAAGGCTGAGTTGAAATTTCCAGGCCCATGTCCCGCGGTGTTGAATACATCGGCCAAACGGGTCGCTTCGTAAATGAGAAGGTCCGGGAGCATCACAAAGAAGTAGAAGAGGCCGCACCAACAATCAGCACCAGATAGGCGCGCAGACGGGAAAGTCGCGGCTGCGCTCCCGACTCGTGAGTCGGGAGCGCAGCCGAGGAGGAAGGGTGGGGGGGCGGAGGGGCTTAATATCTTTGTGATCGCGTGACGAAATTTATTATAGAAGCCTTTCGAATCGTGACGAGACCGCAAATCATAGGCTCATTGTCTATTTTGCTCAGAAAGATGGCGGGGCTCTGGCTGCTTGATTGATGTCATTTTATCCCTAATTACCCTCCCCCCCCACACACACACAAACACACAAAGACGAAAGAAACATTCCTGGCCATGGTCCTGATGTCTTATATATATTCTTTATGGTTTGGTAACATTCTTCACTGATTAATTGAATATGTTTTCAATTCATGAATAGCTAAAACGATAGCTACTGGCTTGTCCCACTTATGAGCCTCTAACGAAATCGCTTTAAAAACCCTGCAGGGCGGAAGAAAGCCATTATCATCTCCTAAACAGCTGTCTAGGAGATGTTGGCTTGGCGCTCTCGCTCGGGTATATCATTTAGCTGGGCTCTGTTTCTGGGCGAACTCGGCACTGCTAACATCACTGTCATGTTTGCTGGCATATGTGCCTGCGAGAGCACGCGCTGAGCGCTGAACTTGCACGGGCGAGCAGCATAAAGGAGGAAATTAAGAGCAGAGGAGAAACATCACTGCCTCGAGCCATTTTCTGTCCACACTAAAGCTCCTGCATGTTTTGAAAATAGCACAGGTTTCGTCGTTGCACTCGGCACGTGCAACGTGCAGCCCTTGGGAAGATCTTGGCGACACAGTGCAGCACTGGGATAGATTTCAGACGCCATGAATTTCCCAGAAGTGGCGCGCGGCACGTGCCTCCAGCATTTCTACATTAATGAATGGCGCCACTTTTCCCAGAATAGAGGGGCTTTAGGCCACACAAGGCCACACGGATGAGTGCCGACATCTAGCGGTTGAATTAATAACTTGTTCAAAATGGCCGCATTGGGAACGCAACCTTCAGTCCAAGGCCTCCTGTACAGGAGGCGTTGTTCAGTCTTATGCTGCTTGTGCTCACGCGCACTAACAGGAAAAAAGAAAACAAAGATACCGCCACGTTCACTCATTGAGAACTTCGGTTTCGGCGTAGCGCGCACATCCGCATTTCTGCATATCTGCCTGCCCTTTTTCTGAGGTAATGCTTGTTCTTATTGCTCCATTTATGAATATGATGTCCTTAAACCTGCTACTATTGTTCCTCATGTTCTGATTTATTCAGGAAGAAACAGGGTAGGGTCTCTCTGAAGCTCCTTCTTCGACCCACGTAGTCCTAGTGCCCGATCAAGCCCTTCAATCTAAGGTCATCGTCTTCTTGGTTTTGAAACACCCCCGCGTCCAGCTCATTAATGGGTAAGCTTGTTTCTCAGCAAATGTACTATGTGCCCCCCCCCCCTTCAAAAAGAAAACAAAATTACAATATGCATAAACTGTGCCTTGAGGAAAGCGAAAAAATTAATGTATACTGTGTTAACCCTTAAAGGGGCGGTGAATCAGTATTCAATTGGAATGTTTTCATATTAAACGAGCTTACTGACACTAGTGGGAATCAAGGATACTTGCGAGCAGAGCCATTGGCCAAGAAAACTCCTTTGCTGCTACTGTAGTTCCAAGCAGAAAAGCGAGTGTTTCCAATCAATATCTCCTTCGCAAAACTAGATGGCGTTACTGGGAGATCGTAGTATACCCCAGTGACGATATTTGAATGCGGCTCATAAATTGCACCCGAGCATTGCGTGTGCACTCGATTTTGGCTCGTGTGGTAATCGATAGCTCGAGAAGCATTTGTGTAGTTGCCCTTGTCATATCTCTGCAATGAAGACAATAGCCGAAATATAACAATGTTTGGAAGCCAGCGCGTAGCTATGATCAGCATTGGTGGCATGCAATCTGCTCTATATCACTTGGCGCTTGATCTAGCTGCGAGCTGAAGAAGTAAACTCTGCTCGTTTTTTATGTTGTTGTTTTTTCTGCGATTTTGGTTGTCTGGTGAAAAAACGAACGGATGTTTAACGGGCTTTTAACGTCAAGAATTCGTTCTAAGAGGCAGTTGCACAAAGCACAAGAATCTTTGCATCGCCCTATTAAGCATAGATAAGAAGCCCTGCCTTCAAGGCGAGTTGCCTTTCTCCCGCAGTGATTTGGTCGCGCGTGCCTGCGCGTTAACACTTAGCAGGTGCAGGAAGCAGGCATTGAAGTTCGAGCTTCTATACTCTGTTTCACCTTACGATGTACCGCAGGAAAGGCTACAAGCGCGAGCTCCTTGCTCTAGGGAACATCTCGGCGGCACAAGCTCTCGTGCGTTAAGAGCAGCTCCCAACGCTATCAGATCGAGCTTCTAGCCTTCTTTGCGGTACAACATAAGGTGAAACGGAGTGTAGTCTCAGCTTAAGGGTGAACGAAGTACAGTGCCCTAAATTGTTTGCACTGACGTCATATCGGCGGTCTCCGAGACTTAATATGCACCTTGCTTAGAGCAGGTGACGGGAACCGTCGATCTGCACAGAAGTATTCTTCGGCCACGGCACCCTACAGTACACGTCCCCTCCCTCCGCCCCTAACCCCCTCCCCCACCCACACACATTACAGGACTAGTGGCTCGAAAATTATTTTTTCTCTCAGGCCTTGTGCATTTCGACGTATTTACTGTGAAGCGGCCTACTATGATATCACTTCAGCAACTGGTGGGCTATACATTTATACATTGAACATCTATAATTAAGGTTGTCGTACTTAGCATACTCTTCATTCGGAATCTACGGTCAAAACAGGCCCTAGAGGTGGGCGGCCTGGGCGGTCTCCCAGGGTGTCATCAAAAGGGGGCCGCCGATATTCCCCTTTTTGAGTTTATTTTATATTTGTGTTGGGTCACTACTCACATGTTTACTAACAACGTAATACCACAAATAGTAGATACGGGCATATAAAAATAGGAGGTGAGGGGTCATGACGCAGGAGCTCGCCTAGGGTGGTTGATGGTATAGACTATTTCACATTCCCAAGCATGGGCGCTGCCATCTTGGAATCACGTAACGCGGCAGCCATTGGGTTGCTTGAACTTGCTGCTCCGCTCTCCCCTCCGCGCCTTGGCGGATGCGTTGTATTCGTGTTTTTCGTCGCGTTTCACCGCGCTTTCTTGCTGTAGTCCGATACGTCTACACGACGACTAAGACATCACGAGGGTTGAAAGGTCCTTGACAATTGGGGGTTGTTTGCTAATAGTGGCGGAACATTATCAGTAAGAAGCGCGTATATTTATATCGCGCATTTAGGATCGGAAGGCGTCTAGAATAGTCCGCGCAGGGAAACTATCTTAATTTCCTGAAAGTATCGTCTTTGTATTCATAATATATCGAAAATAGTTTCTTTTGATTATGTGAGGAAACTTGCGGAGGAGATAGACAATGAACGTTGAACTTGTATTTTATCTGAGGCTAGAAGTAATGGTACATCAGCATCAGGCGATTTGTTTGTTCATAATATTACACTTTCATGTGAATCAGGTTCTCAATCTATTTTTTTTGCGACGTAAACATTCGGTTGGTCGGCTTACTTATGAAGTTTAAGAAATTGGATACCGTGCCGCGGCGATTTCGACAGTCACTTAAGTGATGTTTTGAATATATTTAATTAACCAGTGCCATCCGCTTAATTTGTTTTAATACAAAGGTTGGGACTTCCCGCGTAAGAAACTGCCACAGACAATTTAACAGTAGCGAGTTTTAGAATAGCGTGCACAGATAAATAACGTCGTTTCTGTTTGCAAATCCATAACGCGGCTTGGGTTCGGCGCATGCAAAATAATGCCGACGCTTTCCTTTTTTCTTTTTTGCATACTACGCTGTTTTCAATTTGGTCAGTATCTAAAATCCGCAATACTTGACGCAAAAAAAGCCGTCTGCATAACAATTATTTGTGTCCAGGTATATCGATGGCAAATAGAGGTTTACATTTGGTGGCTTGCGACGCCAAAATTTACAAAGCAAATCTCTTCAACAAAAAATATTTGTTCACATAGGTCCGTGAAGTGGCGCCTAGCGCTAGAATTCAGCGAAACTTTCCGAGCTATCTCTCCTTCTGCACCCATTAAATATAGTTGGCCAATTTTAGGGAAGACAAATGCCAGATTTAATTTGACGGGCCTCTCACTTATGTTATATTGCCACGCGCGTCGCCGAGCAAGCGCGTGCGTGGCCGAGTGGTTACGGCGCTTGACTTTCGTGCGGAGGCCCAGGGTTCGATTCTGGGGGCTCCGCGAATTTTGTTTATACTTTCAGTTTATTATTCTGGTGAATTCGAGAACATTATTGTTTATTCTAGGCCCGAAAGTTCTACGCGTCGAACCTTCCACGCCGATTATTCCAGAAGCCCACGCGTGTACATAAGGGGCTTCGCGTGGCGAGCCAAAGTCAGTTTCGCCTCAGCGTTCGACCCTGCTGCTTCGCCGCATTCGACGCCTGCGACGCTCTGCTGTTATCTTTCTTTTTTCTTTTATTTTTGGGCACAAGTTCGCCCCATTAAACGTTTCAGTTTTCTCAGTTATTCTTTTGTTTTGTCACCTCGTCATTCGTGACATTTTCGTGGAGGTGCGGGGTACCGCATGCCCCTGCCGCGTACCCCTCCGAGGGCCCGCAGTGCAAGTCCGACGCCAAGCCCACGAAGCACCAACGAAGAGAGTACTGAGATCCGGCTCAGTCGTCGCACCCAAGGCCTACACCCGGAATTCGGACCTCTGCCGCCCAGGACCAAGCAGCCAACGAGGCCGACGATGGCCGACCAGTCGCCGACACCCGCCGCTCCTGCCGTCGTCTACCTGCCCGTCACACCACGGACCCCGACGCCCTTCCACGGTGAAGCTCACGAAGACGTAGAGAACTGGCTGCATCATTATGAACGTGTAGCCCGCCACAACGAATGGACGGATGAGCACCGCCTCCAGAACCTCTACTTCGCGCTGGAAGGATCCGCGAGGCACTGGTTTGAAAACCACGAAGCCTCCTTTACATCGTGGGAGCCATGCGCCGCCGAACTGAAGCGGACGTTCATCAACTACCACCGTCAGCAGCAAGCGGAGGACCTTCTTCGAACAAGAGTGCAAGGCCCCACCGAAAGCGTGACCAGCTTTGTCGAAGATGTCCTGCGTCTAAGTGCCAGGGCCGATCCGGAAGCCACCGAGGAGAACAAACTTCGCTCTCTCATGCGTGGGGTGAAGGGTGAAATTTTCGGAGGACTGGTGCGCAATCCCCCGACGACTGTCAATGGTTTTGTTACCGAAGCCACCAATATCGAGCGCGCCCTGACAGCCCGAGAAAGCCACTACCACCGAATCGCCGGCGCGCCTGCTGCTCCATCTGCCGCTGCTTCCCTTCTGGACCTGAACACCAGCGGTGTCGACAGCTTTCGGGAGATCGTCCGTGAAGACGTCCGGGAAGAACTCCGCAAGATACTCCCCACTGTGGATCGGCCGACCTAACTGTCGCTCGCTGAGGTCGTCCGAGAGGAAGTTCACCGGGCCTTCCAACCTGAGGTTCCGGTCAACACGACGACCCCAGAGGAACCGACTTTGAGCTACGCCGCCATGGCCCAACGACCGCCGCAAGCTAACTACCACGCCACTGCGCCACCCCGACGAGACCCTCCGATGCCGCAGTATTCTCGACGACAGGAAAGACAAGTCCAGGACGTCCGCCCGGAGCGACCCTCACCGAGGAAGCCACCGAGGTCGCCGGTGAAGCCGGTCACATTTACCGTCGATGTCCCTACCGACAACTGGGGTTGCGCGGATTCCACCCGAATGACCCGCGCCCACGGTACGACGAACGGCCTCGCGACATCAAGGAGTACCTACGACGTTCGCCATCTTCTACGCCGCCTCTCCGCCGTGAGTCCCGCTAACCGTCGCCCAGACGTTCAGCGTCTCCAGCGCCACGACACCGCCGGGAGAGCCTGTCTCCCCTGCGTCGCCGGGAAAACTAAGTGCGGCAACGCCTGGAGGTGGCGTTGCCGAAGACGACCGAAGCAAAGAGCCCCCAAGAACGACGGAGCGCTCCCACTCCTCCGACGCTACGCATCGCAATGACGCCCCTGCAACGGTGTACAACAACCTAAACGTCGTCATCGACGGCCACGACGCATCAGCACTCGTGGACACCGGAGCAGACTACTCAGTCTTGTGTGGGAGGCCTCTCGCCGCCTACGAAAAGTGACAACGCCGTGGGAAGGCCCCCAGATACGAACCGCCGGTGGGCACCTGATCGCACCAGTCGGAGATGCACTGCCCGCGTCGAGATCTACGGTGAGACCTGCCCTGTGAAGTTCGTCGTTCTGCAAGACTGTGCGAAGGACGTTATCCTCGGAATGGACTTTCTCTGCGAGTATGGCGCCGTCATCGACCTCGGAGCAAACCGGTTGACGCTACGGAAACCTGTTTCACCACAGGAGGAACCCCAAGCTACTTCATCCGCGGTCCAAGTCCTCGCCACCCACGTGAACTTACCACCGCGGTCGAGTGTTTTCATGCCCGTCGGGGTCACCGAAGCATAATGCGGCGAAGTTATGCTCGAGGGAAGCCTCCAGTTGCTTCTAGGAAGAGGAATCGGCGTCGCAAGAGGAGTGGCTGAACTCCAGGATGGGCGCACCATGGTCCTCGTGACGAACTTCCGACAAGAAACGCAACACCTCACGAAAGGTGCCGCTGTGGGCCACGTCGAGGAACTTCGAAACTCCGCCGCAATCGCCGTGATCGCTGACGAATCATCGCCACCTCAGCAAGACATTGCGCCGCCAGCGCAGCTCGACATCGACCCGAAGCTTCCAGGCCCGAAACGACGACAGCTGATTGACCTCCTCGCCGAATACAGCGACTGCTTCGCGAAGTCGTCGAATGTGCGCCAAACCGCCGTTGCGAAGCATCGCAATCATTACCGAGGACGACGCGCTCCCTGTGCGCCGATCGCCGTACAGAGTCTCCGTAAAAGAAAGGGAGGTCATTCAAGAGCAAGTGCAAGAAATGCTGAACGACGACATCATCCAGCCTTCAAGCAGTCCGTGGGCCTCTCCAGTCGTGCTTGTCAAGAAGAAGGACGGAACGCTTAGGTTCTGCGTGGACTACCGACAGCTGAACGCGGTAACCAAGAAAGACGTATATCCACTCCTCCGCATCGATGACACACTAGACCGGCTGCGCCACTCCCGGTACTTTTCATCGATGGATCTGAAGAGCGGTTACTGGCAGATCGAAGTCGACGAACGGGACCGAGAGAAGACAGCTTTCGTCACGCCGGATGGACTGTACGAGTTCAAGGTGATGCCTTTCGGACTATGCACGGCGCCAGCCACTTTCCAGCGTGTCATGGACACCGTACTGGCAGGACTGAAGTGGCAGAGCTGTCTTGTCTACCTTGACGACGTCGTTGTGTTTTCAAGTGACTTCGACGAGCACTAACGGCGACTCCGAGCTGTACTCCAAGCCATACAGACCGCACGACTCACCCTTAAGCCGTCCAAGTGCCGGTTCGCCTATGACGAACTGAAGTTCCTAGGCCACGTGGTTAGTAATGACGGCGTCCGCCCAGACCCCGAGAAGACTCGCGCCGTTGCAGCATTTCCAGCGCCTTCAGACAAGAAGGCCGTGCGAAGATTCTTAGGACTTTGTGCCTACTATCGACGCTTCGTTCGGGATTTCGCAAGAATTTCCGCACCGCTCACAAACCTTACGAAGGACGCCGAGAAGTTTGAATGGGCCGAGGAGCAAGAGCACGCATTCGACGAGCTGAAGCAACGACTCCAGACTCCTCCTGTTCTTGGACACTTCGATCAAGATGCGGAAACCGAGATTCATACGGACGCAAGTAACGAAGGCCTTGGCGCGGTACTGGTTCAAGTGCAAGAAGGCACCGAGCGAGTCATCGCCTACGCCAGTCGGACACTGTCCAGGGCGGAGAGAAATTACTCCACGACTGAAAAAGAATGTCTGGCGGTCGTCTGGGCCATCACGAAGTTTCGCCCGTACTTATACGGGAGCCCTATCCGCGTTGTCACGGACCACCACTCACTCTGCTGGCTTGCGAACCTAAAGGACCCTTCAGGACGTCTCGCTCGATGGAGCCTCCGACTGCAGGAGTTCAACATGACTGTGGTCTACAAGTCAGGCCGCAAGCACAGCGACGCCGATTGCCTGTCCAGAGCCCCTGTCGAGACATCCTCCGGTAGCAGCGACGACGATGACGACGATTGCTTCCTAGGCGCGGTGAACACCGACGACATGGCGCGACGTCAAAGAAGCGATCCTGAGTTGCGCGCCCTAATCGAGCACCTCGAAGGACGAGGGGGTACTACCCCCCGTGTCTTCTTGAGGGCCCTACCGACCTTCGTCCTCCGACAAGGTGTGCTCTACAAGGAGAACTTCGGAGACAACAGCTCACCATGGCTGCTGGTAATCCCTGCCGACCTTAGAGAGAAGATATTCCAAGCTTGTCACGACGACCCAACAGCTGGGCACCTTGGCTACAGCAGGACGCTCGCCAGGATTCGAGAAAAGTATTACTGGCCGAGGCTACCGAAGACCGTTCACCTCTACATTCGATCATGCCACGAGTGTCAACGACGAAAAAACCGCCGACGAAGCCGTCAGGACTTCTGCATCCGATTGCTCCCCGTCCAGACCGTTCCAGCAGATCGGAATGGATTTACTTGGCCCTTTCCCACCGTCAACGTCGGGAAACCGCTGGATAATCGTCGCCACAGATTATCTTACACGGTACGCCGAGACGAAAGCCCTTCCATCAGGTACGGCTGTGGAAGTCGCCAAGTTTTTCATCGAGTCCATTGTCCTCCGGCACGGCGCCCCCGAAGTCCTCATTACCGACCGTGGATCATCGTTCATGGCCCAGCTGACGCAAGAGATCCTTCGTCTCAGTGGCACCGGCCACCGTCGAACCACTGCGTACCATCCGCAGACAAATGGACTAACCGAACGGCTGAACAAAACCATCGCCGACATGATCTCAATGTATGTCGACGTAGAGCATAAGACTTGGGACGAGGTGTTACCCTACGTCACATTTGCTTACAACACGGCGGTGCAGGAGACAACAGAAGTAACACCGTTTCAGCTGGTGCATGGCAGAAAAGTGTCGACCATGCTCGACGCAATGCTACCCCCACGAGCCAGCTGACGATGGGATACCCGACGCCCAGGTGGTTGCTCAACGAGCCGAAGAAGTCCTCCAGCTCGCCCGACTCCGAATTCAAGACCAACAACGTGTCGACGCTGCCCGGTACAACCTTCGCCGGATCGACGTTCGCTTCAAGACCGGAGACCGTGTGGGTTTGGACCCCAATACGACGACGCGGTCTAAGCGAGAAACTCCTGAAGCGCTACTTCGGACCCTACAAAGTGCTTCGCCGACTTGGCGATCTGAACTACGAGGTGATGCCCGACGGAACACGGACTTCATCACGCCGCCCTCCACGACCGGAAGTCGTTCACGTCGTGCGCCTCAAGCCGTACTACGCGCGATAAGACTGTGAACTGTGATCTCGTGCAACGCTTGATAGGATTGTGTTTCGCCAGCTTATGTATTTTCTCATTCTTTAGTTTGTCTTGCTCTGTTCTGTTGCCTTTCACGTGTCATCGAGACGATGCCTTTTTAAGGGGGGGGAGTAATGCCACGCGCGTCGGCGAGCAAGCGCGTGCGTGGCCGAGTGGTTACGGCGCTTGACTTTCGTGCGGAGGCCCAGGGTTCGATTCCTGGGGGCTCCGCGAATTTTGTTTATACTTTCAGTTTATTATTCTGGTGAATTCGAGAACATTATTGTTTATTCTAGGCCCGAAAGTTCTACGCGTCGAACCTTCCACGTCGATTATTCCAGAAGCCCACGCGTGTATATAAGGGGCTTTGCGTGGCGAGCCAAAGTCAGTTTCGCCTCAGTGTTCGACCCTGCTGCTTCGCCGCATTCGACGCCCGCGACGCTCTGCTGTTATCTTTCTTTTTCCTTTTATTTTTGGGCACACGTTCGCCCCATTAAACGTTTCATTTTTCTCAGTTATTCCTTTGTTTTGTCACCTCGTCATTCGTGACAATATCATATCTTGAGTAAGCAAATGTTAATATAAAAGTAATTTATTTCCTATAGCCAATATCGCGAAATGCTGCTTATGTTTTATGAGTACTTTAGCAGGGTTGATAGTCTAAGAAGTATCCTACTCGGCCTGGCAAAACATGCTCAAGTACTCAATTAAAAAAAGAGGCCAAGACGATACTACTTGTTTATGTCTATTATCTGTGTCATTACACGATACGTTTTTAGTCTTCGAAGTCAACTAAAGGTTGGGTGCCCACGAAAACAAAACAGTGAGTAGTAAACTCGCGAGTTCATCTGTTCTGGCCGATTCAGCGCATTGCTAATCAGCTCTCGATATGCTTCTTTATATTCACGTGTTAGTCTCTTCATTAGTGTGTTTTTCGGGAAACTTGTGTCATCGGGTACGGCCGTAGACGATGGTCATCTTTCCTGTACGTCAGTCAGTCAGGCGTTTCGCAACCGACCATAATAAAATACATCAAAGGAGGTGGTAAAAAAGTAAAGCCTGCAATTTAGGCTAAAATACACCTCGTAGTCCTCAAAGTGGCTCAGTACCACTGTTTCATTGGTTGTGTGCTACAAGGAAAATAATTGTATTTCAGAAATTAAGCAAAAACAACGTAAAACCGTAACATATAGCAACGTTCAGGTTGAAACCGAAACAAACCAAATTGAAGCAACCCAATGGCGCGGGGTGCGTCAGCGCCCTCCATCCGCCGGTGAGGCAACTACTAAAATGAAAAGGTCTATAGGGCTGGCCATATCGCGGCTCATACCATAATCATTTTGATGTTTTTTTTTTTGAACACCAGGAAATTGGTATTATAATTCTAACCAAGAGATTGGTCATAAATTTAGCAACAACCTTGTTGTCCACGTTACAAAAAAATGGACAGTAACACTCAGTGCTTATCAGTTTGCCTAGGGCAGTGGACTTCGGAAACAGAACTGGGAGTCCCATGACTATGATGACGGCAGAACCTACATCGTTATGAGCCACTCAATATATAGCCCGCAGCAGAGTGTATAATAGTTCACTTCACGTTTTATCTTATATTTTTGTGAGCTGATTGCATCCCGCCCTACCCCCCCCCCCTTCCCCGCCCTCGCGTGAATTTTCATCCGGACCTCTCTGTCTTCGTTTTGGCGACTATTTAGCTCGCAGCAGCGAAAATGTTGCCGACCCTTGGCATGGGGTAATGAAATCCTTCAATAGGTTCCAAACGCTCTTTTTTTTTTGTTCTGAAGCGCGGGAACGTAATATTGTCATATCGATCAGCTGACAAGCTGCGTGAAAAAATAGCGTTCGACATCTGTTATTCTCTGCTAGCTGCACTCGAGCCCGTACGGGCACATAGCGTTCATAGCTCCGCGCCTGTCAACGCCTGCGACGGGCAAAAAAAAAAAAAAAAAAGAATCGCTCTGAAGGATATTTGTTTTGCGCACATTCTTGAGCAATATTTACGTTTACAATAAAAACCACAATAGCATCACTTAAGGCAGCAGGAACTGGCATTAATCGTTCCACCGGTTTAGCCATCTCTTTCCACAGGGCGGACAGATAGTGCAGCAAACACTAGCGAAAACGCTCCATGCGTTTTATGAAGCTTGTCAATTGAGTTCGTCAAGTGAAAGAGCATTTACCCGAGCGTTTTCTTAGCACTGACTCTGCTATGCTCCGGTTACCCTCAAGCTGAGACTGCAGCCAATGCCGGAAACATGATAGCTAAGGTCACATGCTATGAAGCACAGCCTCCTATTTCTTCCTTTGAAGCATAAGCTCCCTTCAAACGGAAACTGAATTACAGCTCCCCCTCCTTTTTCTCCCGTTGACTCCTTTAGTGACTTGTTTCAGAAACTGTATTGTTTTCTTTCTTATTATTAGTAGAGGCAGTTGGCATTTTTTAGCTTTTTTGTATCGCAGAATGTATTGAAGTAAATCTCTTTTTGCTGACGTTTTTGGTTGTTCTTTTTGAATATGTTCTAACGATGATTCATGATGTGTTTTACCGGTTTTTGTATTGTATTGTTGCTTTGTGTGGTATATCTGTTTTACTGATTTTTCAGCAGCACCCGTTTGTGATGCCCTCTGGGCCCTTAAAAGCCTGGCAGATCGCCACGACAAGCGGTCGTCGAAATGGAACAGGCGGAGCGGCAGACAACGGACGAGAGGAGAGCCTCGTGACTGGCGCTCCGCTTCGTCGAGGCGCCGAAACACACTTCTTTCGAGCAATCATGTGTGTCTCGGGTCCTTGCCGCTGCACCATCTGTTCGTTGACGTCCAGGTTCCCGAGAAATGACTCTTTGGTGATCTGTGCTACCAGATCCTCGCGCGCCAAGTCTGTAACCGGAAACTCTATAGCTCCGTCGTCGATCTGCCAGGCATTCTGAATATAGAGGAGGCCATGTTTGAAGCGTTTTTTCACAAAACAAGCGCTCACGCTAAAAATGCATGAATCAAATCCAGGAGCTGAAGATTGAACAAAGTACTCTGTGATAAGTTTTCTGCGACTTTTGGTACTCTGCCTGTTACCGCGTGCTGTTGGCACTGGCTACTACTTAGAATGCGATCACCCTCAACAGAAGATTCCTTACCTTCAGAGTATATAAACTTTACTTCACTCGAACTTCCAGAGCTGCCTTTTGGTTTTCTTCGAGACTTGAGTTGGTTTTGGGGTGTCACGGCGGTCGACACATCTTCTAGCGAGTTCGAGGTTTTCGACTTCACAACTCACGAACTCTTTCACGAGAGCATACATGAGACCACTTCAGTGTGAGGGTGGTGCTTCAGGAACCCGCTTAGGGCAACAATGCGTTCAACGACCCCAATTTGTTTAATCTATACCGCTTCCACAAAACCGACAATGGCTAGCCTCTAAAATGCCTGTCGCCGGAGGAGTGTGACAAGTGTCGTGGTCTGCCGGTTCCTTTGATGCTCTAGCTCTTGATCGCGAAAAAGGTCTACGGCACTGAGACATTCAGGTGCTCGGTAACCGGCAACTTGTCAAATGTGTTGAAACCGAGAGTGTGCTGGGTCATTGGGCGATTGCTCCGGCTCATCGCCTGTATGTCAAGCCAACGTCATTCCAAGTTCCCTTGGATGGCGACGAACATGAACCTTGTGGCGTGATACTATTATTAGCCCGACTTTTAGAGTAAAACTTCTGCTCAATGCTGCTTGAGTGAAATGGAGGCGAATTCGCATGTCGTAGCAGCCATCCATACTAGTATTTCCAATGTTATGGGCGTTTAAGTCGAGTCACGATCGCAAGACTCCGGGGCATTCTCGCGTCACGCATGGTATCAAATTGAAGAGGTAGCCCTGCAGGTGATATACGAAGCACGAATGTTCTGGTAACTCGATGTCGTATAAACACGCAATGTATAGAAAAGGTGGTCGACGCATATGTGTTAGCGACCTCAAGTTGAATAGACAAATGCCAAAACACATCTCTTCGAAGATAACATTACGCTAAAAGGCTTGATGTTGCGTTAAGTTAAGCTTTTTTTAATTATTGTGTTAGGTTGTGAAAGCTTACGTCTGATTACGCACAAGTTACAGGGACTTACGCTCCTCATCTTAAGCGTAAATTCCAGTGCAATGAGATAGCTTCGCACGCAACATAAAACACGAATGTTCCACCGGCGTATACGTATCTAGATGCCGATCCCATGCATTCCACAGGGCGGATGGATGAAAATGGCGGCCCACCCCGCTCAGCTGGGAGCAGACGGGAGTTCCCGCGCTTGCGCTCCTAGCCTCTCACTCTGCGCCGCGGGCTGATTGTGTCACTCGGGGGTAGCGTTACGGCGACGAGATCATAAGCTGGCCAAGCTCTCCTCATATAAGGCTCTGTCACGTGGTCGACCAGTCCGCCGCTACGCTGCACCCCCGCCGCATGCTAAGCATGGTGCGTCGCCGATTGAACGCATTTCTCCACGCCGTCGCCGCCGCCACAGAAAGGAAATACTCCATCGCGCCGCCGCCTTCAATTTCTGAACGGCACACATGTCTATCACGTGGTGTTTGAGTTCTTTCAGGAGCTTCCTTGGGACTATAAGAGTTACTTAATAATCTTCGGTTTTTGCTGCACTTCAAACGTGGACGAATTAGTAAAATTTAGAGACCATAGGAAGCTTTTGAAAGAGCGCAAGCACCACGTGACAAATAGTGGCTAGACACGTAATAAATACAGGCCACTTTTCCGCAGGCGCCCGCGGGCGCCAAATACAAATTACTTTTACGCCACAAAATATAGCTCTAAAAATGTTCCTTGTTTCTTTTAAATTTCTTTTATGACTATTTTGTTCTCCATTCAGGTTGTTTAATCTTTTTTTTTCCGTTGCACATGTGCTTTAAGGTTACTTACTTTACAGAGGAGCAGACTATGAGAGACAGCGTCGAATGCTTTACAAACGACGATGCAAA
Organism: Ixodes ricinus; assembly: GCA_037355805.1. Taxonomy (NCBI): domain Eukaryota; kingdom Metazoa; phylum Arthropoda; class Arachnida; order Ixodida; family Ixodidae; genus Ixodes; species Ixodes ricinus. The sequence goes on from JAZHYW010051478.1 coordinate 49,203, forward strand.
TGCACTCAACTCTGATTAAACGATTTACAGCAGAGGAAAAGTGGTTAGTAAAGGCAGGTAGTTCAATCTCACACAAGTAATTTTTCTTAAAGCCGTGTTGATGAATAATACAAAAGAAAATTTGTTTCTCGGCAGTATACAATGTTACGGTAAATGACATGCGCCAAGAATTTGCACGGTATGTTTCTTTTGTGAAATGAAGCGTCAATCTTTGGGGACATGGATGTTACCTGACTTGCGCAGAGGAACCAGCTTCCCCACGTTCCAGTCGCTCGGGAGCTTAGAGGATCGCAATGAGTGTGCACATTTCTTGGATAATATTACAGACGAATACACTTCGGTGTTCTTCGAAAATTTGGGATTAATCCGGTCATCACCTAGAAAAGAGGGAGGATTAATATGTTGGATAAATTTAGAGATTCCTGTTTAGTTACTACCTATCGGAGCCATCGAGAAGAAAGCATGAGCCGGAAAATCGGGAATCACAGCTGGTGCACCCTTAACAAAGAGCAATGCGAACACAGAGTTTAAAACACGGCAACTCTCCCTGGAAACGACCAGCTCACTCTCAGTAGAACGCTCAATCGGTTTCTTTTCATTATTGTTCACCATGTGACAAAAGTTTCACTTATTGTCTTAAAGTAGTGAAGGGAGGTTTTGGTTAAAAAAACGTAATTTTGTCGAGGGACAGAGCACACGCATACTCATCTTCTACGCAGTGGTAACCTGTCCATCTATCTGGAGTCATAGATAGCTTGGCCCATTAGAGAACACGCTTTTATTTGTTCAATAACATTTTCAATGATGGGTTAAGCCAAGGCGACTGCGAGTTTCAAATCATACGAAGGGTGATGTAACGAATAGCCAGCTCAGTTTCTTTCAATTTAAACACAAGCCAAATTTCTTACAACATCCGCTCAGAAAGCTTCGCAAGTAAATCAGATAAAAATTACTGAAATTCAGTATTTATTACAGTGTAGTCGGCTCTGTTACTGTGTTGATATGAAGACCCAGGAACAGCGGCAGCTTCACAAAACTGAAGAGCTTTAATTCCGACGTGCGTTCGATGCGGAAAAAAATATTAATAAAAAAAAGCGAACGAGCTCCACGCTCGCCGTCCACGAGCGCGGGCCCCGATCTCGTGTGCAGGCTTGCCATGGTGCTGATCAACACTTCTTCGCTGGTACTCGACCAGTTTGATCTATTTTCAACACCATCCCGACCGCGAAAGTGAGTCACGTGCTGACCTCCAGGGGATAAAGGCGTTGAACTGGTCGGTCGGTAATCAGTCCATTTTGCAGTTTTACCTGACAGGACCGTATGTTACCGTCTCTTCCTCTGTGGGTCTTCAGCACTCTTCCCATTTGCCACAATTGTCTCGGTGCATTACTATCATGCACAAGAACAACGTCGTCTACACTTAGGGTTGACGCAGAAGCTGGTTGCACATGGTGCGCCGATCGAAGCTGCAACAAGTATTCGTGCTGCCAGCGTTTCCAAAAGTTGTCCGTTAAGCACCGTCGGTACTTGATCCTCTTGAGTAGGTCTGTTCTTTTGGATTGGTGCTCCGTCTTTGTTGTTGGGTCGGGCAAGCATGTCAATCTTTTCCCAAGCAAGATATCTCCTGGGGTTATTGGCTTGGGCTCCGTGGCGTCTGTGCTGTCCATTGTTAGAGGTCGGGAGTTGACTATTCCTTCAACCTCGGTCAAAACAGTGGATAATTCTTCAGAGGTTAGGCATGCCCTCCCTAGCACTTTCCGTAGGGTGGTCTTGACCGTTCGCACAAGCCTCTCCCACCAGCCTCCCCACCATGGGGCACTGGGAACAATGAACTTCCATGTTACTCGGTTGTTGGCAAGATGAGATGTAAAATCTTCTTCTTGCATCGCTCTAAACAACGCATGTAGGTCCTTCGATGCCTTCTTGAATGTTAGTGCGTTGTCAGAATAGATTGTTGCTGGCAATCCTCTCCGTGCTGTGAAACGCCGAAAGGCCATTAGAAAAGCTTGTGTTGACATCGCAGAAACAAGTTCGAGATGAACGGCGCGAGATACTGCACAAGTGAAAAGTGCAACGTAGGACTTCACGCTGCCGCTTGCTGCTCTGACGTACAAAGGACCTGCAAAATCTACGCCTACAACATCAAAGGGCGCGCCTTGCTTCAGTCGGTCAAGGGGAAGTGGAGCCGTTGGGGCTGTGTCAGCAGTGAGGCGGAACCTCTTGCATAAACAGCAGTTGAAGATCACTTTCTTCACCAATCTTCTTCCTCCTATAATCCAAAAGCGTTCTCGGAGTTGCGCCAACGTGTCTCGTGCTCCTCCGTGAAGAACCTTGCAGTGGGCGTTCTGTACCACCAGGGTTGTGAAGTAGTGCTCACTTGGCAATATGATTGGGTGTTTCACATTGTCCGATGCTGGCAGCATCTGAAGCCGGCCTCCAACCCGGATGATATTGTCTTGATCCACAAATGGACTCATCTCTGCTAGAGACGATTGTTTGTGAACATTTTCTTTCTTCGAGATACATTTTATCTCGTCTGAGTACGTACTGTTCTGAACGTTGTTGATCCAGTATAGTTCGGCCTCAGTGGTTTCCTCGGCACTCAGTGGTCCACTTGACGGTTTGCCATTTCGACAGTTCTTCAGGAATCGAAGGCACCACGCCGTCACTCTTAAAGCCCGATGAAGTTCACTGTACCTCGTCAGATCCAACAGCGGTTCAGGTGGTGTTGTTTGCAATATCACATGGACTGCTTTTCTCTCTTCTTTCAACAAGTCAGTCTCCGCTTCGTTACTCGACCTCAGATCAGGCCATTCATTTTCGTGTTCAGTCAACCACTTTGGTCCTGACCAACATAAATCACTCGACACCAGTCGAGAACCTGTGATGCCACGGGTAAGCAAATCCGCTGGATTGTCACTTCCCGGACAGTACCTCCAATGAGAAGGATCGGTGTCCCTTTGTATCTCTGCAACTCGGTTGGACACGAAAGTCTTCCACTTGCTGGGGTCGCTCTTGATCCATGCCAGTGTGATGAGAGAATCCGTCCACAACGTATAGTCATACGGAATGCATGGGATGGTCTTCTCAAGATATTTGTGCAGTCTCGATGCGATGACGGCTCCCATAAGTTCCAGGCGAGGAAGAGTCTGCTTCTTGATTGGAGCAACCCGAGCTTTTGCCAATAAAAGTGTAGGTCGTTCAGGTGGCGATGACTTCGTTGTAACGTACACTGTAGCTCCATAGGCAGTTGGGCTTGCGTCGCAGAAAATATGAATCCGGATGTCCTTGCCCTGTCCTGCTTGGAACACGAATCTGGGGATGACAACTGCATCCATCTTTGGAATGTCACGACACCATTCTTGCCATTCGTTCTTCAGATCCTCGGGTAGAGCACTGTCCCAAGTGACTCCTCTCGCCCATAGCTTCTGAAACAGTGTCTTCACTCGGATTGTGAAGGGCGACAAGACTCCCAGGGGATCGAAAATCCTAGATGCTGCTTGTAGAACAAATCGCTTAGTGCCATCATTCAACTCTAGGAATTTTTGTAAAATTGGCAACGCAAACTTCAAGACATCCTTCTCTGGATCCCAGACAATTCCCAGAACCTTCATTGTACTTTGTTCAAGGATAGGCGTAGTGTTTTCTGGATTTGCCTCTTCTCAAAGTAGCACATCTCTCAGCGCTTGTGAATTCGTCGTCCACTTTCGGAGAGTCATTCCTGCGTTCTGCATAATAGATTTGGCGTCATGGTACAACTCGATGGCTTCGTCCTCGGTAGCTGTGCCAGTAACCAAGTCGTCGACGTAGAAGGAGTTACGAAGTACGTCAGCCACTTCCTCCTTTTCAGGCGGCAGATTTTTCAGGTGTTGGAGGATCGTAGCCGTCAGAAGAAATGGACTACAGGTTGCACCAAAAGGAACCCTCGTCATCCTCCACGTCTGTACCTCTTCATCTTTAAAGGTCGAAGACGGTAGATCTTGAAACCAGAGAAAACGGAATGCATCTCTGTCCTTTTCTGTTACAGATGTTTGAAGAAATGCCTTCTGGATGTCTGAGGTTATGGCGAAGCGGCTCACCCGAAATCGCAGCAAAATTCCAAGAAGGTCTTGATAGAGGTTGTCTCCTTTCTCTAAACATTCGTTCAGAGACTTGCAGCCAGCTGCGTGCGAGGATGCATCGAAAACAACTCGAAGTCGTGTCGTCAGCGCATTTTCTCTGATGACTTCGCGATGTGGCATGTAAAATAGTCTGCCTTCTTCACCAGTTGTCTCGTTCGGTACCACTTCAGCGTGACCCGCTATCAGATACTCTCTGATAGCTTCGTCGTAATGAAGGATTAGAGAGTCAGTTCGGTAGAGTCGACCTACTAATTTCCGAAGTCTTGTCATCGCTACTTGTTTGTTGTCCTTAAGGACACCTATATTGTCCTTCCACGGTAATGCCACTTCGTACTGTGTGCCAGGCCGGCGAATGTTCTGCTCAAAATGGCGCATCACTTGGCTTGTTTCGGACTTCTGGTCTTCTGAATCTGTGATTCCCAGGCTTTCTAACTGCCAGAATGATCGGAGAGCGCCTTCAACCTGTTCTGTACCGGTGATCTGCAGGACACAGACGACCAAGCTCGAGTGGGTTTTTTGCGACTTCAGGATGGATGTCCGTCCTTGGAAGGTCCAACCAAGCTTGGTCGTTTAATGCAACAAGGGTGCTGCAGGTTTTACTTCGAGTGACTTTACCAGTCATAAAGCCCCACATTTGGTCAGAGCCAATCAAAATACTGATGCCTGGTTGTGCGGCAACCGCTGGAAACATGAGGCGATCGGCAATCAACTTTCCATTTTTCTCCATGTCAGCTACGAAGACTGAATCCGTCGTTAAGGTAGATATGTCTTGACATATAACTGGGATCTCGATCGCTTCGATCTTGCATCCGTCCATGTTGAATTGGCTTCTAAGTTCAAGCTCCACTACACGACGCTTCTTGCACTGTTGAGTTGAAGCACAAGCAAACGTGTTGAGCGCCATCTTGGTGTAGCCAACGCACTTAAGCTGAAGGTGTCTTGACAGATCCTCGGTGACAAACGTCTGTTGGCTGCCTCCGTCGATAACACCTCTAACATACCTACATGAGGTACCGCTGACAGCCCATGCCCGGAAGGTTTGCAGAAGTACCACTCCGGACTCTCTGAATTCTCGGTGGATTGATGTAGTACAAACCGTCATGCTGTTTTGTGGGTCCGATTTACCTTCTTTAGCTTTGATTCGTGTCGGGTCACACATGGACTTAGCGTGTCTTCCACCGCATGTGGCACAGCTGATCTTTCGTCTGCAGTCTCTTGCTCGATGGCCACTGAGAGTGCATCTGAAGCATCTCATCTCTTTTGTCAAACGCTGTTTCTTCTGGTCCAGGGGAAGAGAGGAAGAACAGTCCGCAGAACTATGGCTTGTTCCGTTGCAGAAACAGCATCTCGTTTTATGTGGTGAGGGTCTGTTGTAGAGCACCGATGAGGTCGGTCTAGACGATTGACGTCGAGCTATGTTGTCCTCATATCTCGTGGTCGTTGTGTTCTTCGTTTCTGTGCTCTTAAACTCGCTCTTCTCCCGACTTTCAACCTCGATAGATAGAAAATCAAGTAGTCGATCCAGTTCTGAGCGGTCAGGCTGGCTGCTTGGGCCAGGCGTGGCAGTTGCCGCAGACAAATGAGCGGTTCTGTGGTAGTTCACGACGATGTCACGTGGAAGAGCTCGCATCAAAATATCGCAGAGCATCGATGAAAAACTTGACTTATTTACACCCAATGTCTGGAGGCCTCGTATATTGATTTGCACCTGGTCGAACATCGTTCGTAGACCTGAGGTATCGTTGGCTGACTTGACAGGTGAAATCAGCCTCAGACTGGAGAAATATTCCTGCTCCAATCGTTTCTTGTCTCCAAAACGGCGATTGAGGATCTCAATTGCATCCGCGTAGCAAGTCTCTGTCCTTGGTAGTCCAGCCACAGCTGCTTCCGCTTCTCCGCCCAAGCACATTCGAATGTAGCCGAACTTTTCGCTGGTGGTCAGTGTGGGGTTCTTGTGAATCGTTTCATCGAACTGTTCCCAGAACGCTGACCACTTTCATATTTCACCCTTGAATGGCGTAATGGTGAGCTTCGGTAACCTAGTTCCAGCTTGTCTGCTGCCTTGGGTGTCGTTTCGGTAACGACTAGGTTCCCTAGGAGCCCGTCGAGACGATATCTGCTCGAGGAGATCTTTTCTGCATTGGAGGGCACTGATGGTGGCAGTCGCTTTATCTTCGTATTGGACGACTGCCTGAAATTCGGTTTCGATACGAACCGTCTGGTATGTGTCCCTCAAACTCTTCGTTCAACCTTCTGAGCTCATCGTTATTGGCGCGCAATCTTTCGGCTACGGTGGTAATCTGGCTAATCGTTGAATCTTGATTTTGTAAGAGAGCACTTGCCTCGTTGATGAGTCTTGTGTTTTGCGCCCGTCGGGTCGTTCTTTTAGTCTTCAGCCTTTCCATGAGGATCCACTGCGCTGCCGAGTCTTCTCGTGTGTTGTCCCGGACCTTGAATCCCGGGTTTCGGCACCAAATTGTTGATATGAAGACCCAGGAACAGCGGCAGCTTCACAAAACTTAAGAGCTTTAATTCCGACGTGCGTTCGATGCGGAAAAAAAATGTTAATAAAAAAAAGCGAACGAGCTCCACGCTCGCCGTTTACGAGCGCGGGCCCCGATCTCGTGTGCAGGCTTGCCATGGTGCTGATCAAAACTTCTTCCTTGGTACTCGACCAGTTTGATCTATTTTCAACAACTGTCCCTAAATAATTCTGTAGTGACACATTTGCGAGGTGCGGTGCTAGGAATACTGAAGTGAATAACAGTTTGGTCCCTTACACCCGGTAAAACTCAAAGCGAGTAAACAACTCCTGGGTGTGTACTGAATTCTACGTCAAGGACGGTGGCGTTGCCAGAGTCGTACGGGTTGGACATTTAACAAGCGGCGTTGAGTTAAAATTTGAGGATGTAGAAAAAAATGCATGCCGAAGAGCCGAATCTTGCTGCGGGAATAGGTGCATTACAAGTGATGCCGGAGAAATTATAATCACCAAGGACAAAAAATAAGTAATGACTGGAACTGTCGATGTAAATTATTAAAATCATCCTGTAAATAAGAAGAAAAAAAGTAGAGCCCACCAATTCACGTGAAGATGAAGGACCAGCGAAGCTGTTATCTTTACAACATTACAACAGCTATACGATTTACATCTGCTTGCAATAAAGACATATACATAACTTCGTTTTTTAATTGTCTTTATTGAATTCTAACTGACTAAATTGTGCATTGAATTATGTTCACTTATGGGCAAGTTCTAAACCCAATTTGTTTATGCACATCTCGTGGACAGTTTATTTTTTTCTATTAAGCCCAAGTTGTTTTTATCAGCATAGAGGAAGCGAAATAAACGTAGGCTAGACCGGCGCGTTGTGCCCTCAGGCCTCGTCACAGCGCACTCTGAGCTGAGATCAGTCGGTAACCGTAGGTGATAACAAGATATCAGGACCACACTATCTAATAATGCCAAGGAAAGCTCACTCACGCGGGATGCCCCTCTTTTATTTATACTTGCCTCGACCAATCGGAACGAAGAAGATCCGTTTAAGCGGGAGTTTTCTTTTTCGTTAACATCCATGGACGCATTTTTTTCTAGATCCTTGCGCATAACAGCTTCGCTGTAAAACCGGATGGAGAACTAGCGGTGGCGATAGAAAGCGCCAAAATTTACTGTATAGTTCAGACGAATGCACACTCAAATCAGTTCTAGAGGGGAAGCAAGCGACACATGAGAAGGAACTAACTCGTAACTAACCCACAGCGAAACGCCACCTCATTCCGAGTTCCCCTGTCACATCTGTAGAAGCGATACTTCTTGCGGCAATTTTACATCTCACTGTTATGTACCTTTCCGCACAGCTAAGTTTGGTCAACCCCACTCATTAGAACGACACGTGTCGATTAAAGATGACGAAGCGTCACGCTTGTTTATAACGCTGCTGACGTTACAAAGCAAAAACGAAAAGTCACGTGGTAAAGAATAATCGAACACGGTAGATGAATGCACATTAAGAAAACAACCCCTCGCTAATTCGTAAGGCGATGTAGTTGCACCTTCCGAGCTTGACGCTTGTTGCTTAACCTCCCGGGAGCCTCAAGGGCAAAATAACTTCGAGACGCGTCCTAGTTCTTGATCAGAAATATAACACTTGTCATTTACTATTTGTTATACCTAAGTTTCAATGTAGAATGCTGTGTCTTTCCAAATGCAATTATGATATTTCGAGCCAAACGGTTTGCAGGGGACAAATCCTCGCTAACACTAATGTTGTTTCATTTTAGGCAACCCGGAGTTTCATTACCTGGCCCTTCGTTTTAAAAGACGAAAACTTGACAATTACTGGTCTACATTTTTTTGGCAAAGCACTGTCCCAGTCTATCGGCACGCTCTATATCAAAAGACAATTCCTTGACAAGCGGTTTGTTTTAACCCCTATCGAAGTAGCTGGATAGCATGCTTAATATTTTTCTACCGCCAGGGACTACATTTCGGATAAAGTGTCAGGAATACCGTGAAAAAGCAGATTGTTACGGTTGGACGGTTTCTCTCTTTCAGTAAGCAGTGAATGCAACGCGGCATTCACTTTTCTTTGAACACCGTCCTCCTGTCGCAGTGCATTCATTTAATCTTCTAAGCTTTCTACTTATTCTCAACAGACTTACCACAATATTTGCAAATTTACCATCTTGTGTAGTTTGACTTTTTATTATTTCATCGATAGAACTCTTTCCTTTTGCATGACCGTTCTTGAACCTTTGTGACCGACAATTAAGTTCGTTCAACAGGTGACACTTTTCTTAAACTGGGCCAACTGCTCCGCACTCATAGGGCCAGCGTTAGATTCAAAGCCGCCGCAGCATTGAAGCGATCGAAAAACAGTAACAGAAGACGCACCACAAAACTGCAAGTGGCGATGGGATGGCAGTAGCATTAAAAAGTGGTTATCCGAACGGTAACAAGAGCAAGTGTGAAGATTAAGGCGTACATGAACGCAAAAGAGAAACAACTGATCAGGCATTTCGGCCACGCTGCTGCCAACCTGCCCACTGAAGCAGTTGTCGAGACGACACGCGTTTATAGTCCTGGACAGCATAGACAATGTCCCACGTGGTTTCGCGGTATTCCATGAAACATGGTTGTTTCATGGAATACTCTGATCTGGACTTCGAATTGCTAAAGCAGCTACTTCCCGCTGAACAAGCAGCATCTGTCAACGGGGACGACAGCATTTGCAAGAACTGCTTTGCAATGTTCAAGCGCGACCTCGAAGACTTTGTCAAGGAGCAGATGAGACTTTCACTGAGCGACGCCGCAGTTGAGGAGGAGCAAGCCGTGATTGAAGACGTAAAGAAGTCATCAGCGCAGCAAACGTAAGTGTGACACCGTTGAAACTGCCGTCCGCGCTGAAGAAAAATCTTCGAGATGAATACGTAGAAACAAAGATAACACAAGCAACAAAGGACTTCTCGAAGACCGGTCGCCGTATTAGGGAGGTTTATCACACAATAGAAAGCCCCGACCTGCAGACTTCTTGTTCGTCCTGCTATCAGTGGGCATCCAACATACGGTGCGCTTACGTGAACAGCTCGTCCTTACAAGAAAAGTGCTGAATTCGGACTCTGCTACCTCCGGTTTGACAAAGAAAAAAGTTATGTTTCTAATTCCCGAAGTCACAACTTATCTTCTGGACAGATCAAGAAAGCTGAAAGCTGAAAATGGTTTGTGGGCGACTGTCGACGCCTATCAAGGCCATCCCTTAAGCAAAAATGATGCGGCCCTCGCACTGAGCTACTATATGTCCGATGACAGACTGTACAAGGGCAAGCCCCAAAAGAAAAGATGTTGTGACGCGGTACTCAGACGGACAAAAGACCCTCGTTGCAAAACATTTTTTTAACAATGTCTGTTCGTAAGATGTAAAAAAAATTAATACATCTAATACAGAAATCAAGCTTGGATTGACAAAGTTTTACGCCCTGCGAGCGAAATGGGTCATGAAACGTCCCGTGCACAAAGAGTGCGTTTGCATTTATTGTGCGAACTTCGTCCTTTGTTTGGCGGCGTTATCAAACGCAGGCAGAAAAGATTTGATTCTAGAACACGTCAAGAAACTTTGCCAGTGAGAAACCCCATCGGAGGAGTGTCTTCTGCTAAACTGTAAATCGTGTCCGAAAAAGATGGGTTAACTCTAGAATCGTTATCAATCAATGAAGAAAACGAAGTGGAGCTGGAAATATGGGAATCCGGTGTATTGATTAATAAACATTCCGAAAGTAATGCATTTCATAACGAAATAAGAAAATGGGCAACGAAGTACATTCCCCACTGGATCATCCATCAAGCACAGAGACTTGCAATATGCTCCGAAAAAAGCCAGATCAAGCCGCGCACTGCCGTGTGGCATTTTGACTTCGCAGGAAACTGGAGTGTTGTTCTTCCTCGAGCCGTACAAGATTTTTATTGGAAAAATCAAATGGTTTCAATCTTCACCTACGTTGCCACAACACAGCAGAAGACTTGCAGCTTTGGAGTCATCAGTGACGACATCGTACATGACACAGCACACACATCGTTCTCCCTGAGTGCAATTGAAGAGTGGCTTGAAGAAAATATTCCCCTGTTTCCAGAACTAACTTGCGTATCCGTCGGAGCAGCAAGCCACTTTAAGAATAGGATCCAGCTGCACGAGATGGCGAAAAGAAATGAAGTAACCAAGTGGATTTTTTCTGCTACAGGATATGGCAAAAGTGCGTGCGATGGCGTGGGTGCAGTGCTCAAACTCCAGGCATGCCTACACAACCTCACATAATCGGAACTGGAAACAATTGGATGTGCGGAGGACATTTTTCGGCTGGTTGCCGCAAAAGTACCTGGAATCATACTTCTAAAATGTGATGCAACTTTCCTGAAAGACTACCCTAAATTTAAAAAAAAGACTAAAACGCTGTAAGCCCCTTGAAAGGCATTCAAGGGGCTTTTCTGTCGTTCAAGGTTGAGAACGAAGACGGGTCTGTTAACTTGGTGATTGAAAAATACGCAAAACCGTGAAAGTGAAGTGTTAGCCAACTTACCAGCCTGATCCCAATGAACGTGTTTGTGGTTTCGTATTGTTCGCGTTAGTGTCCATACTTCCATTTCACCTGCACAAGTTCTTATTTGAAAGAAATATTAAGATTAGGAAAAAACTAGTCGATTGTAAATGGCCTTAGCGCGTGGGGAGAAGTGGCCATGTTAGTTAACTTTTACTTCTCCTCGCTCTGTAGATTGACGTGATCGACCTGTCAGTGGTTTGTTTGTCCCGTTAGGTGTCTTTACAAAACCTTGTAAATGTTGTACCTATATATTTGTGAATGCAGCTGTGCCAAGTTTCAGAAATATTTTTGGCTAGAAATTGCGTTTCACATTGTTTTTAGGTATTTAATTTCGAATTGCGCCAATAAATGTTCATATCTTGTATTAAACGTACCTTTTATGTATCAATTCTGCTTAAGCATATGCGAAATTTTAGTCAATAAATACAATAAGTCTGGTCTCAAAAATAATAGATAACCACGCAAAACAATCGGTAACGATCGAGATTGCCATTGCATAGCGAACCGTATAATATCATGTTTTAAACGCTTGGCGTTACATCAAAAAACAAAATACCCACTCAAATTTTTATCAACGTTTCAAGACTATGTTAAAAGGTTTCCGTACAAAAATAAATAAATAATAGAAAGTGGGTTTTTGAGAAAATTGATTTTGAATATTGTACTTCTAGCGATTCTTCTTTTATTCAGAGGTTTGTTTCACTCTATTACACCTGATTGACGATACCGATTATATTTTTCAAAAAAAGTAATGTTCTACACTTTTGTTTGATGTGCTGTCTATGCCAAAACGTTGAACGAAACGAAAGTTATAAACACTCAAGTTCGGAAAATATTTGTTAAAGAGACTAGGTTTAAACATTTTTATTCCACGAACTATAAAAAAAAATTCAGTTGTGAATAAAAAATTGTACCTAAAGTATAAAACAAGTAAAATAGTTGGATAGCTGTGTGGCTCACATATGGGCGTAGCGGGACTCTCAAATGTGCGACTTCTGACGATCGCCAAAATCTCAGAATCCGATTACGGTGAAATAAAATATAATAACTTGAAAAAAAAAATTTTTCTTCTTCAAAACCGCGTCATATTTTGTTTTAAAAAAATTAGCCCACAACATATATTTTTTCCAGAATTTTTTGAAGACCCAACATTTCTTCTTGGATGATTTGAAATGAAACCACCCAGTTGTATGTTGTGTGTTGGTTTGCTTGTGCACTAAGGCTTTCAGCGTTTGAAGTTCATTTAGTTTCACAACCCAGGGAGTCTCACGCAGACATGTACAAGTTACTCAAGAAAAGTAATTAAGTTAAGGTACTGATTATTGATGTCAAAAGTAATTTGAGTAGACTAGAAATTACTCAAATAAAAAGTATTTGAGAAAATTACAAATTACTTTAAGAAATAGCTAATTGCTTTTGAAGTTACTTTTATAATGTTTTCTATGGTAAAAGAAAGTACAGAGGTTTTGATCTGGTAGCGAAATTGTGTTAGCCAAATATGAATTGGCTTGTTTTTTTCACAGAAACGCTTGAATAGCTGGGTCTGCTTCTGCGTGCCGAATTGTTTTGTACGTTCTTGTTTGTTTGGTCAATGATGTACTGCAAATCTGTCATTTCTACTTTAAGGTTTAGCACTGTCTCAGCTTGATTTTTTAGACAGTGTTTGTTTGTTTACAGTGTTACGTAAAGTACATCCAAAAAGTACTTGAACTAAAGTACAAAGTCAATGAGAGGTTATGTACTTCAAGTAAAGTAGTAAGTACACCGGGTGAAATGTACTTGAAGAAACGTATATAAATACAATATATTTCAAGGTAAAGTACAAGCACTTCTAACACAATCTTTCATGATGCCCTTTCATTCCCTATACAGTTTTGTTTTAAACTGGTATACATTGCTCCAGGGGTAATCGGAGGTGTATCAGGTTTTTACGGAAATGGCAGAAAATATTGTATAAGGTCAAGTCACCGCAGTGTAGTTGTTTTACTCTCACTGACAAGCTATTTGACACAATCAACTTATAAGGCACTTATCTGTTGGGGTCTTATAGCCGCCATTACTTAACTCAGAAATGACCAGATCACGTCTCGAAAGAGCGCGTTTTCACGCGACGATATGCCATTTTTTTGTTTTAAATTCGGGGAATGTATATTGAAGTCGGGAGTTCTACTTTCCTCGTGAAATACAAGTACGTGTTCAGAAAAATTACCTCAAGTAAATTTCAATCTTTCTAAACAGTAGTACTTTAAGTACCATATACATAGAGTACTTCCCAACACTGCTTGTTTATTTTTTTATATAAAAAACGTTAGGGGAATTAGTGCAAGTTTCTCGAACGATTTATGAATCTTTGAAGATCTGCATATTCTGAGTTTTGGGAGGAAAGGCAACGCAAAAAAGTAATCTTTGCGTTGCCCTTTAGCACACGATTCTTCGAGTACAGCACAAACAACGTGAGCACCAGATGAGTTTCAGAACTGGTGCTGCACTTCGTTGCCTTCTTTGAGCGAGGATGCTGTGTGCGCACCTCCTGTAGTGGGCGAGAGTTTCTGCGTTGGAGAGAAGCAGAGACCAGCCCTTTCGTTAAATGGGTCAAGTCTCCTCGAGCTTCGGGACACAGAGAAACGCCGGTCTTCGCCACTAATCCCGCTGTTAGTCGGCCTCTCTTGCGTCGTGTCTGTACGCTCCCTGCGCCTCGTAGCAGTGTGTTTGTAGGGGAAAAGGGGGCTCGTGAAAATCTTGGGGGTTTCGGACCCTGCAAACCATTTTCTCCCCCCCTTTTCCTACGCCACATGCTTCCCCCTCTTTGCAAAGATCAGCTGATCTTCCACCATCTTATCTCCTTTGCGCAGGAATATTTGTTGATATGCAAAACAACCACTGAAATTCGAAATTAATTTGTAACTTGAGTAGAAGTTACTCAAAAAAGTAATTAAAGTAAACTACTAATTACCAAAACAAAAAGTAATTTAAAGTTACTAAACTACTCAGAAAAAAGTTAAGCTTCAGTAACTTGAGTAGAGTAGTGGAACTACGAACAAGTCTGGTCTCACGTGTAACTGAGGGCTTCACATGTATCAGACTCGGTGGGGATCGACACTTGTACGCATGGGGTATGGCTCCAGCGAACACGAGGCGAAAATAAAAGGGGCCGTGAAATGATTTTTTTAGCTTGGGGTAAATTATATTACATTTAAATTGTACTAGTTGCATATTGTTTTGTGGACCAAAAGAAAGGTACAATGCGAGAAAGCTTCTTTTCGGTACGAATATTTGAAAATAAAGAGACTATTTTGTAACTCTGTTCCTTTAAAAGCTTTAATCATTTTCAACGTTACACGTCCGTGGTACCCAAAACACGTTGGTTGCTCCCAGATCACGCATTGATCATCAGCACTGCCTCACTCGTAATTATGCGCTAGTCAGCAATTAATCCATCGGCGAACATTTCGATTCGAGTTCGTGCCGAATGTGTGTTTCGACCGTACTTATCATGACCTGCGAATGACATGTGTCACGGTGTGCTTAAAAAGCTCGGTGGAAGCTTCGAGTCATCGCAACAGTGCTCAAGCGTGTGACGACGACTTGATTTTTATTTCGTTGTTAGAGTTGAGGAGTAAAGGCACAGAGAAAGAGTTTTAAAAATCGTCTCATGACTCCTTCAAACTTTGCTCCGAAGAATTAAGTTTTTGGGCACGAACATGTAATACGTAGCGCCGGATCCGGCGGATGTTATAGTCGCAGGAGAAAAATATGTGTTTGTGACCTTGATGTCATTTTTAGCGTACATACATCTGGCATGCGTTTGCACATTTTCGGGAACGAAGAAAATGCTCGTGTAGGGATGGGCGTTCATACCCGCCCAGCAATTTGTAAACAGGCAACTTTTGACCCATGCAATTTTTCGTGTTCGCGCGTAAGGAGGCTAATTTCCTAGCTTTGTGAGTCAACTAGCAGGCCTTCCCATGAGCTGATCAGATGGCGTGCTAGGCGTTAGAACGATCTATAATCATATGGGGGCGTCTGCTCAGGCGAGCTAAAAGAAGCTTACTGCAAAACATACGAGAGGAGAAATACACAAAGCACCCGGCTCCAGGGTCTTGCAAAAAGGCTGAGAACGCTTTTTTATTTTTTTTATAAATATTTTTTACACAATATTTGTCAATGTGCATTGTGAGCGAGAATGCTGAGCAAATACGACCTAAAAGACAAGCCCAGAGCATGATATGGCATTCTTAGTAAACCCAGAGCGGCCCAAAGTGTCAAAACAGCTGATGTTCAACGAGATACTGAAATGAGGCCGGCGCGTACATCATGGCGTCGCCACTTGCTGTCGTCATGCTAGTTTGGACATGCTGAACGACGTGCTGGAGGCAACAACAATAGATAAGCCCTGTTGTGGAACTTCCGAGGAGGGGTGC
>JAZHYW010051480.1:0-20277 GCA_037355805.1 Ixodes ricinus
GTCGTATGTTTGGCCACTGGCGTCCCGTTTTTGCTTGGAAACGGATCACTGGCACAAAGAGTTTACTGTACAAAGTGCTTCCACAAGTTACTGCTATCCTCAGAGCGGCTTGAACCGTGTGAATGTGGAATTAATAGCTCACTGAACAACGTGCTGACACACATTATTTCTATTTTCTTAGTGGCCTCTGTCCTGTGAATGGACACACGCGTCCACTTTAAATTTCCGAAACAGAGAAACAGTACTGAGATTTTGCACTCCACTGTGCTAACAAACGTTATTGTTATTTTCGCAATGGCCAGAATTGTGTAAATGACCACACATCTTGTTTATGCTTTAAAGTGGAGCCAAGTTATATGTTGGTGGAGCACTGACTGTGATCTGTTCTGTCGTTCTTCTCGGACAAAAAAGTGCTTATTTACAATCAATATCCGATATGTTTCACAGTGAAGATGTTTAGGGAGCGGGAAGCCAGCATGGCTTGTGATGTCTCTGCGTAGATGGGCTGCAAACTTTTATTTTTGGCGAAGTTGATCTCTATACTGGTGACTCATGGCAATGTAGAATACATACAAATTGTTAGACATTATTGCACCAAAAGAAAAGTTTATTAGGTGGATGCCACTTCAAAAAGCCATGAACAATAAGGTAAGGAAGCAGAGAAGCATGACAGCATGAGACACGGAACATCAGTTTTGGTCAAATTCGACTATCCCATAGGAGAGAGTCCCATAGGGGCCTATGGGCGGCCTTTAAAATGACGGTTTTGTGTTTTAAAATGTTTCACGCTTTATCCTTAATGTTGGTGTTACGCTTTGTCAATTTACTCAATACCAGACAGTTCACTTTCGGATGGGGTGTCCTGTCCATCCACTTGGATGGCGATGGACTGGACGGCAACACCTGTGCCAGTGCATCGTCTGACCGTTTTTAATGTCAGTAACAGGCCTTACAGCATTAATGCAGTTGTCAGTGGTGAACTTGCCAACTTCTCTGTTGAGTAATGTCCCCAAGTCGACGATCCTGAACGTCGTGGTTCGGGCAACAAGGACGTTTTTTTAACAGGGCCCGTTGCGCTTCAATGGGTTTGAACACGCAGTAATATGGCGGGAGCCTGATCACAGTGCGGGCAGCTACCTCAGCAGCACTGTCCACGTGATACTTTAGGTGATGTGGCCTCACCAACGCCACATTGTCGAGGAGCTGCTTCTTCAGCATCTTGGGGTCCCACGAAAGTTTTGTTAGAAGTTGGCCCCTCTCGGATGTTGTGGTTGCGGGAATACGTCGTCTGCACTGCTTCAAACTGCCGGGAATGGAAAGAAGCGTCGAACATGACGGTAACACTTTCCGTCGGCTGTCTTTCAACGACACCGTCAACTACTACTCGATGGGGGCATCATTTTGTCGTCATGGAAATTGGCAGTTTTTGGCCACAGAACACGTCGAGGCAGTCGTCGACGAAGCCATCCAGCGAGCCGTCCTCATTGCCGATCTGGGTGTCAATAAGGCGTTGGCACTTCCCCGATGGCTGCTTGAGGCCCGTCGTGATACCACGCGTGAAGGCGTCGTGGACGAGGCCACGGTCGTGTTTGCCCATACCTTCGAGATTGAGTACCCTGTCGTTACCCAAGTTTAATCCAGGTAGAAATCTTCCAACCATCTTGCCCGTGTCGTGCGATTCTATGCAGGTAACTCTGCTGCCAGGCGACGATGTCCTCTAGTTCAACCAGTCGTGAGTTTTATTACCTCTTGTCATGCTCGAATCCGACGTCGTGAAGAAGGCGGCGCACCGGCCAAGCCTTCGACGAGGAAGTTCAGTGCTCGTGCAGAATTCGGCAGTTACCGTGTTGAACATGGGGTCCTCGTTCCGATGAAAGAAACGGTGGACGCATGATGTCAGTGCGCACAACGTGTAATTACAGTACTTGATTTTGCGCCGCCTCTTGCCTTGCTGGGCACTATCGAGGTGTCAAAAGATGTGCAGCACGACTGCCATGCTTGCAGAATCCCTGTCGCAAAAGCCTTGTGTTATTAGCCTCACTTTGCGGAGACCCCGCGTTCAATTACTCCGTTCCGTATTCCCCACTTGCCACAAGCCCCGTCTTCACCGCCCCCGTTCCATATACCTATTCGCGCTTCAACTAGCATTGTTCCATGTCTTAACCTAAGATGTTGACGCTCGAGAAAATGTCTCTTCAGTGATGTTCTTTGCTGTCATAGAGAAATCTCAGACTAAGAATTATAGACTGTATTTACATAGATGAATAACAATATTTTTAAGATAGATCCGGCGTTTGTTGTGATAAGTATGGCACCATGAGCTGCGCGTTAATATTTTTGACAGAACCCACTTGGCTGGAACTGGAATCTGCGCGTAATTCAAAGCCAACGAAAGCCTTGATTCAATGCTTGATAAAAGGTGTCTTTAAATGTTTTGATAGTGGCTGATCATTTCTGTTTGTTTTCACTCTTCACGTCAGAAGACGTAAATGTGAATAGGGCACGCCTGAAGAACGAAAACTTTACCCGGTAATTCTTTGCTTGATTCCCGGGTATGGCATGATTACGTTACACAACCTCGCGTATACACGTTACCCAAGCTCGAAGGATACGCGTCATGGGCTTCTGAAATTGAGGCTTTTGAAAGCGGGGCGAAGAGGGCGTGGTGTTTTTTGCGGGGCATTTGACACGGGGATTTTGATATCGGGTGCATTCGTGCACCACCCGTCAAAAAGCTGTGCCTCGGTTGCTTTCGCCTCTTTTCTGATCTTGAGGATTGCCCGTACACCAATGCCAAGCAATTTGCTGACTTCGATGCAGGACATCTCCTCAATGAGGCCAGGCTGCGCAATCTTGGCGGGCGGTTCGTGTCACACCGGAACGTACGCGTACATTATCAGCTGCCGTGCAACGCGGTTGAGGCCCTCGCCGCTCTTATGTTTCCTGTACAGACGCCTTGGTGTAGACGTCGAGGCTGCGCCAGACTGTCCTGAAGAAGAAGGATTGGAGAAATCTCATTCCGCTGAATCCACGTTAGGATGCATACCGAAATACAAATACCACCTTCGGATTTGTCAGAACCCGAAAGAAAGGGTTTTCTTAAACCGAAACGCAGGGTGTCATAGATGTCCAACCTTGTTGTAGAGATCAGTGGGTCTGTACCAGACACGGATTTTTAAAGTCTTATTAACTGAAAGGTTTCGTGGCCACTAATGCTTTTTATGGCGTCCGGAGCGATTAATATATTGGCCTAAAATACATAATTTGCCCCGACTAGGGAGGGCAAGCTGCCACCCGCTACAAGGAGTGTAGCCAATACCTATCCATTGGAGCAGGCGGGGCATTTTCAGCGAAATATTTTTTTCGACTGCGGAGGTGTTTGAAGCGGGCGCATCACGCTTGTGGGTAGGAGCGGCTACTACCTTCTTGACTTGTAACGGACTACAGTCAAAAATCGCTTTCTGATCCTTATTGCGCAAATTCTCCCCGCGACCAGGGAAGGAGTGTTGAGGGGTTTTACGTGAACTCCCGGCAATATGACGTTTCAGGTTTGAGAGTCATTGGACCTCTTGTCCCACATTGAATATTTTGACTCAAGTCTGCCGAGTCAAGATATGCTAAGCATCCAAAGATCCATTGGTGGACCTTCTGACTCGTCGGACATCTTGACGCTTGGGATCCGTTGACCCACATTGAAAATTTTGCTCGTAGTTGGAGAGTTAAAAATATTCATTGTGTAAAAGACTCAATATTGGATCTTTTGTGTCCTGGGATCTTTTGACTCGTTTGATCTCTTGACGAAAAGCGGACACTCAAGCGCGCGAATTTCGACCAGGTGCAGCTTGTGGATGCGCATGCAATTCAAATTCGCCTCTCGACGTGCGCGCCGCACGTGATTTTGTTTTTTTGCCGAAATCGGATGTCGGAATTTGCAGCATATTTTGCTTTGCACAGGCCTTTGTACTACGCGCAGAAGTCATGAGCTTAATGGTTACCGGTGCCGTTCTTTTGAAAGACACAGAAATTAACTGCTATATTCCTTTTTCTTTCAGATGTGCTTAATTAGGAAGGCTTACCCAAACCTCCATCTGGGAATGGCCTTGTTCGACATCGACTTTGAAGACACCGAGCAACAGTGCAAGGAAGGGACTAACCTAAATTATGCGGCAGGATACTGGCGACTGGAACATTCCTCGGTGGTTATGAAAACCGTGCTGACAAACGCCAGCAGCTACAGTGGCAATTCAACCTGCCCATAAAAAAACTCGAGTTCTGTCGTCGCTTCGAGACATCTTTTACATTATTCTGGTGTATTTTGGGTGCAAGACGTTTGTTGTTAACCCAAATTCTATTTTAGGTAACTCTAGAGATATACGTACTACGTGTTTCAGTCCTAGGAACACCGTCGTTGGAAGCGATATATGCGCGTTTCAGTTTAGACGAACACGGAAAAAATGTAATTAAACATATAATTAAGAAACCGGCACACGGCACACGTCTGGTGGCTGCTGGTTGCAGTAAAGTCCGCGTAAGTGCCACTAAATAAGCTACGCTTCAGAGTAACGACACTTGGATTTATTGTGACGTAAATTCATGGCTGCCAGCTATTTGAAGCTTTATCTGATATCACAAAAACAAAAACACGCTTTTCCGTCCTTCTCAAATGTTTAAACAGTTAACGACAAAGAAAAGAAATATTACATAAGCTTTCTAACACCAACACTAATGCTGAGGACGTTGCACTTTTGAATTACGACGATCGGCAGTCGCGTATGCTCCGCACAAGCAACAAAATGGCGGCAAACACAAGAATGTCCGGGAACGGAGGGCTGATACTCTCAGCGCAGCTCATTTAGTGGCTTTAGACCGCGTCATTGAGGCATGATTGGCGAAGCAGCAAGGTCAACGCGGTGTTTTCCAATAATATCCCACATAGGGTGCCTACATGTCTGCTCCTCAGGGTGATAACATCATTTGTTGCACTGAGTGGGCGTGACGAGCTAGAGCATTCAGTACCTGACATATGCGGTAAAGTGACTTCTCGCTATTACCCAAGGCCGCGCGCACAAGTCAACGTTATAAGATTACCTGGGTTGTGAAACTCCCGCGGGAGGGGATAGACCCCTCACTCGGTTCAGTTTGCCTCCCGTCTTTTAAAGCGCAATTTAGAGTGTGGGCTTTAAAACACGTGTGTTAGTTAATAATGCTCTCCAGAGAGGGTGCTGACTCTGTCCAGCTGCCTGTTGTAAAGGGAAAAGCCACATCATCATCAGAATGCTCTCGGAGAGCGTACTTTCAGGAAATGGACGACGATTGTATACTATATTTATTTTAGCTCAGGAAAGCCTCGGCGCCGCACAAAAGCAAATCGCCAATTGCTTGAAAGCCTGTGGCGCCGCTTCTAACAATGATGAAAAGGGTATTGTACAAATTATAGGGCTGGGCGTCGATTAAAAATTTTATTCCGAATAATCGCCACCGTTTTACCGATTAATTAACCTACCAATTGGTTGCGTATATTTTTATAAATAATATTTTAAAAAGACTGCAACAACACTTCTTGGTTTTGAAGACTTATTTTACTCTCTGGTACACGGCGCAAAAGACATTTACAATTAACGCTACACATAGTTCAACGATTCACACATATTTGTGCTGCAGCTCCCAAGACAAAGAAGTTTGTCCAAATTCTCCGGCAGGAGCGACTTTCTTTGTTTGATCACGATCACGCCCACTGCGCTGAAGGGACGCTCACATGATGTTAAAGTGACTGGGACGCACATCACCCTTTTAACGATTGGCACCAGCTCGGGAAGGAGAGCCCTGCGCTCCCCACCACTGCAACAGGTCAAGGTCATCATCTGTTACTTCTGGCATCGAACCATAAAGTGACGCTTGGCAGGAGACTGGCTTCTTAACTTTCCTCCAAAAGTATATTTTCATTTTCTTTTGCATTTGGTCGGAATGAGTGCCCGGCACATAGTGCCAGCAGGAAAAGCCCTTGACACACTTGTTTCCGGCGATCTTTGTCGATGCAAGGGAGGCTCTTGAACCGAGGGTCCATGCACGTCATCATCGCGTAATCGTTGCACTGCGACCGTGCACTTAGCCTCTCATTGATTGAATCCACAAGCATGTCCTTAAAGCGGAAGATTACAGCCGGGCACAGTCATTGGTTCTCATTTTATTATTCAGCAGCTTTATGGCTGGAATGAGGACGGACATTGCTATATGCTTGTTTCCTCCAAAAAGCAGCTTAACTAAAGCAAGGGTCTCAAAGCCTCCCGACGTTGTTCTAGCACGTCGCAGTCGAAGTCTGTGAGTCGGGTAAAGTTTTTCTTGAACTGCTGTCCTCCATGGCGCGGAGCAAGGGCTCCTTCAGTACGAGCAGGCTGTTTATATTAATGTATGTGCTATTCTATTGCGTAACATTATCTTGCTGAAGCGTTTTCTTTTGGGCACTCCGAGTTCAGATGCGTGCTTTGAAAGTGCGGTCTTGTGGTTCGAACTGTGCTTAAAATGACCCACACTATGGCGACAAGCGGCCGGTAGTTGTTCCACTCCTGTGACGCTGAGCGCCCTGGGATACACAGCTGCAGAGTATGAGATGCGCACCTCAGGCTCTGGAAGCTCGCTATCTCTACACCATAACAAATGTTTAGCGCGTTACCGGTGCACACAGCCCCCCCCTCCCCCGTCTTCCCCCTTCTGATCAATTTCCCACGCCATTGTAGCCTCCAAAACCTCACGGGCACATTGTTTTGCTGTGGGGCGTTCCGGAACGTGTCTCACCTCCAGCTTCGCGGAGTGGAGCACCCAGTCGACGTCAATCCAATGCGGCGTTACGCCAAGGTAGTTATCATATGGCAATTGAGGTCCAGAAGTCAGTCGTTAAGCTGATGAAGATGGTTGCCAAAATTTTTGCTTAGACATTATCTTTGGTGTGGTAGAGGCTTTCCACCTAGCACTCACTGCGCGACACAAAGGCAGGTGGTAGGACAGAGAGCTTAATGTTATGAAAGCACGTTCTTCAGCCCTGGGTCTTCAACAATGTTTTGTGGCCGCGTTACAGAAACAAGACAAGAAGTAGGGGCTTGGGCAATGCTTTCATCTTTTTGCAGAAAGAGGGGCCTCCACGAGAAGGCGTCGATTGCTCTTTGCGCTTCTGCGGATAATCCTTGCAGCAGCGGCGCACTTCGGCGCTTCGCTCGTGATACTAAAGCGAACTTAACGCTTCCACTGTACGAAAACGCCTTTCCGCAGATGAATTAGTGGACGTTCTTCGAGTTGAAAACTTCACCTATAGAGTTTAATTTAAACCCAATCTTTCCGGCGAGATTGCCTTTCATACTCGAGAACTCGACCATATTTACGGGCCGACTGCTGGAACAAGTAACGATGGGTTTGTCAGCTTCCCAGCTTGTTTGTCTGCTTGTTTTTCTGGCGTGGGCAGGATGTGCAGTAAATCGTCAACCGTTGACGTTTCGCGGTCGCGCGGAGATCAATTGAGGGCCAGGCTTGTTTGTCCGGCCTCCGCAGAAATGTAACGTATATCCTCGAACACGTGACACTCCGCGAGCGCGAAATTGAACCTTGCCCATAGCACTTGGCTGAAAACAAAAAACCGGTCGGGACAGAACAACCGGACCACGCAGCGTTTTTCTGGGGCGGGGGGGGGGGAGGAGGAGGAGGTCACTTCTAGTTTGGGTTACACCTAGTTTTGGCAGGTCGTCCTGAATAGAGCCGTGCGTGCGCCTAATTAAGTTATTTTTGGTCCCAATTACAAAATTGATTAAACGGTTAAAACGTTTGATTGCAATTAAAGCCTTAATCGATTAATCGGAACGTTCGTCAATCAATTGCCCAGCCCTAACAAATTCATACTGTGAATGATTACGATGATGCCAGGATGATTAAGAGGGTGAGGGCGCCAGGCCTAGCAGCAGCTTTCTCGACAATGGCCTTTGCTGGACTGCAATAGACTTCTATCCGGCCTGTCTCGGAAGCCTGGCAAGGGCTCCCTCCCTGCATGCCCAGCTGGCAGACGTTCCCGCCAAATTTTCGATGACGTCGGGAGTCCAGCACCGCCGTGGTGCAGCTCTAGGCGTTTGCACCGGTGATGGCCGGGCAGCGGTCTTTGCAAAAAAGGGCCTTGATGTGCACCACCTTACGGTCGAGCTTGTAACCGAGCAGCTTGAGCAACCTGTCGATCGAAGACATGGTGGTGCCACTGGTCTAGCTGGCACTCTGACGATAGAAAAGACTCGTCTTAAGTGGGTTTCCCATGCAGCGATTCCGCGGCTAAAATCGCTGTGACTTGCTGCGCGGCGGCACGAATCACGAGGTTTCCTTTAGCATGAGCGTTTTCTGCCGTTGCGATGGCCAATGTTGCTTGCAGCAAGCAGATGCCCACAGTCGGTTACAGCGGATTCTAGCAACAATTTTAATGCCTTGTTTTTCAGTTCCCCTTTTAATTTAACCTGATAAAAGAAAAAACATTTAAAATAATAAACAAGCCTTGGTCCTATTTGCTTATAATTTTTTTTTAAACATCGTTGTTTCGGGGGATGAAACCTCGGATCATCATCGGCAGCGTCATGGGAAGCGCCTTCCTCGGATGTAAAGACTCTAACACGACCGGCTTTATTGGGGGCGACCAAGTCACTCCGAGTTTCCCTATGGGAACGCGCGGGCCAAGAAAAAACACGTGAACAGCTCGAAGGGACCGAATGTTCCGCTAGGGCGTTACCCTAGCTGAACACCAAAAGCGCGGCGACCGCAATGAAAGGCAATAGAAGCGTGTGCAAATAACGTTGGTTTCAGATGATTTTTGTAGCGCTCAATCATGCAGCTCAATCTTAAAGGGGCAAGGAGGATATAAGGGTAGGAGAGGGCATGACGCCAGCCGCGTAGCCTCCACAAGCCTTGCTTCCTTTACGCCTCGCCCCTTTCTCATTTTCCTTCTTACTCTCCTCACTTATCACGCCAACGTGACCACATCACGTGACCGTAGCTAGCCTTCGTCTAGCTATGGTGTACTAGAATACACCACAGTCAATCCTTCGATCTGATAAAACCTACCAGACGGAGCGCGCGCAAGCCTGCTAGGAGTCCTACAATCAACCATCCATCTCACACGTGACATGTCACGCGCACCGATTGGCAGAGAGATCTACGGTCACGTTGGCCACAACATCGTTTAAACTTTTTATGACTAGGCTTCACCAATATTGCAACGTGCCCCCTCCCAGTACTTCTAACCTCCTTGTAAAGGGTCATGAAACAGTTTTTGACTTCTTCCTCCTTAGCTTTAATCCTCAACTGAAACGAGAATTGTGAAAACACGTCGTCGTGACATTCTTCGGCACCGGTGCGATGACTCCTAGCTTCCACCGTGCTTTTTATGCACACCATAGAACTTGTCATTCGCCAGTGACGTTAAGTTCCGTCAGGGCACTCATTGGTGACGAACGCGAATCCAAATATTCGTCGACGGATTGATTGTTGACGAGCGCATACGTCCGAGTGACGCAGGTCTCGTGTCCAATGCGTGAGCTTGGCTCGGCTGACGTCAAGTTGGTACCGCTGACGCGCTTTGGAAACCGCGGATGTATCATAGTGAAAAGGCGGAGAGTTTTCGAAGGAAAAAAGTACAAAATATTCCGCTATGTTTTTAAATGTTCCTACTGAAAAGCTTGCTTTTGACTTTCTACCCTCTTCCTTTTGGCCAACTAAACGATATCCGATTATTAAAGTCCCAATTTAACATCATTTATCCCAGCCCAAAATGCGTTTCATAGGCCCTTTAAATCGCGTCTCACGCACTCGCGCGTTCCAACCTTGACAGTGCTTTCTGAAGTCGGTCTCAGCTGAGGCGCTGTTTCGAGCAAGCCGGACCATTGAAAGCAAAAGCAATAGCAGTGCAAGAAAAAGACCAAAGCGTTGTATAAAATATGATGAGTTGAGTTTTTTTTTTGTATCTGTCATTTCGCCCTATCACGAGCTATCACTGAACTTAAATGTTTTCGAAATTCTCTCCTTTCAATGAGACCACAATGGCAAACCCACAGATGATAACGGCGGTTTCTTTCCGTTGATGGGCGCCCGCCTGTCTGCTTCATAGACGAGTCCTGACTTCAGCATTAATTGGAACCTAGGCCACCAATCAAACGTTCCTAGGAAGAAAAAACACGTTTACTGGCGTGGAGCTATTTAATACCTGCATGACTGTACACTTTCAACCGTGAGGCGAAGGTTCGGGGAAAGTGATTACCTACATCAAAATTCGTTTGTTTTCTTGTTTGTTTATCGGTTCAACCCAGGAGGGTAATGCAACTGTGAGCGGGCATTAGCCCAAACCAAGGGGTCCTCAATGCCTCTATGTCAGAAAAATAAAATAAAAAAATATGAAATTACCAAAGCCGGTACATAAATTAATAGTGTCCATGAGTTGTGAGAGAACACAAAACGAGTTAGATGCTCCGCAGGCGGGCCGTGACGCTCTTGATGAATGTTCGAAGTGAGACACTGTCATTGGTGGTGAACTGTTGACAGGCGTGGCGGGGTAACCTCCCAAGTTGCACTGCACGGGGTGAGATTTAGCTCTAGTGACGAAATGTACGGGTTAAAAGGTGCTACAGTCCACCAGTGTGAGTACGCCTCAGGGAGGAGGCAAAATGAAACGAGGAGTCTGGTAGCAGAAAAGTGGCTAGGAGCCGCGTGGTCCCTCTTTGAAGTCGATGTTCAACCGGGTCCCTGCCGGCTGTACGGAGGATGGGCAGTGCTCGATAGGATGGTGTTCGGGGGGGGGGGTGGCAAGTTGGCGCCTCATAAAAAGGTAGGAAGCGCGACGTTGCACCGACTCGATGGAAGCAACAATTATCCTGGTTGTCGAAGTCCACTCCGGGCAGCAAAACTCCAGGATGGGCAAAACCAGTGCTGTGAACAGCAATCTGGGCACATTTGAGACTGGCTCTTTTTATAGACCGGATGACCAAGCCAAGGATTCACCTTTCCCCGGACATGACGTTTTCGACATAGCGATGGAAATCGAAATGCTGTTCGATGATGACGCATTGGACCTGAATATGCGTTGTTCTTGGGATCTCCCCTCGTCTCAGGAAAAGTGTTGGGGGGGGGGTCGAAGGTTGGCGCGATAGAGTGATGTGCATGTTAGCGCATTTGGTTTAAGTTTAGGGGCGGTTTGTTGTCTTTGCACCAGAGAAGAATGTGATCAAGATCAGCCTGTAGCTCTTTACCGAGCGTACAATCGCAATGACGATGAGAAATATCCTTAAAATACAGCCGATTTTAGATTATACTCAAAACGTCGCCGGTCATGGAGTGGAGACACTTAAATACACAGGCGAAAACGTCTGCCAGTGTGTTAAGCTACAGCGGCATAAAACGCTGTGGCGGCTCAGCGAACAAGAGAAAGTACTAAATAAGCGAAAGCAAATGCGGCGCGCTCGCGCTGCCTCGGGTGACCTGGTCGCCCCTATAAAGCCGGTGGTGGACTCCAACTGATATGGCCGACCCGAGCCTCTTTGACGGCGTTGGAGTAGTTGGTATTTTGGAAATGAAGGTATGTGCTCATGATTCGGAGTATGACCGTCTACGGAGACTGGAAGAGTACATTTGGTCCAATTTTTTCTAGATTTTTGAGCTGCGCATCCCAAAGAACCCAAAGAACCTGACGCTTCGACATTCCACTGATAAGCAGTTCATTGAACTGGGCGCAATACATTTTGTCTTACTTGGTGTTACGACCTGTGTTGAAAAAGACACGTCAATGTCACTCAATTCTTATTCTTTTGTTTTTCTTACTAGCGCTTGCACAAGCCGCTTCCGATTAGCGTCTTTTGCGCTCTCTACAGTAGGTACTCAGGCGAGTAAAGTAAAAAAGAGCCACGTAGTTTATTGTGAAAACAAATTCCGGGGAAGGGGACAGCAATCCCCCTCCTCCATACTCTCCTGTCTGCCTATGGTAGATCGCAAACTCAACGATGAAATTAACTCAATTGGTCACTGATTGGCTGCTCTTTTAGTCACATGATGTGACGTTGCGATTGAGTTTTTTCCTAAGGATTCCGATGGAGTTGGAGCTATGCTGGTGAAATAATAAAGTTTGCCGTGACGTCAAAATGTCGTCCCGATTGCGTTTGGCGATGGAGATAACTTTGTAGTAGTCAGGCGGCCAAAGTTGCCAAAATCAATGAATTACTGTGCAAAGTAGATGGGATCTGATAATTTCTTTGTCGAGGTCAACACAAAGCAGCAAATTGATGCCCTTCTAAATCTCAACCTCGTCTCCGACTACAAAGTAAGCGTCAATTCGCACCGCAAACTGAACAGTGTTCAAGGAGTAATTTCTGAGCATGAATTGAGTAACTAATATGAGCCACTGATAATCAAGGGCCTTTTTAGTCGATCATGGTTTTTGATAGGTTTTTGGTACATTTATTTTGTTTTAAACGGTTAAAATATAGGTATTTAGCAGCGGAACTGCCGCGGTCTTTTATGTAATGTTGATGATGTAACGCTTTCTCTCGGTGACCTCCAACCAGAGACCGTCTTTCTTTAGGTGACTAATCCTAATGAAACTCATACACATGATACTACGACGACTTCAGGTTTTCAGAGACGATCGTGTTTGTTGCAACACATCTTCTGGTAGAGTTGCTGTGACTGTGCAGAATGGCATTGCCTGTGCTCATGTTCCTCCCGCTACTCTCTTAGAGGCAGTCGCGGTTCGTGTTCTTTTTGACCGCATAATCACAATTGTTTCGCTTTACCTTCCATCAAACCTTCCTGTGCACTTACATGTCCTGAACGTAATTGTTGGCCAACTCCCCTGCCTATTTTAATCTTAAGATATTTTAATGCACACCACCCTATGCTGCGCTGCTGTCGTAAAGACTCCCGTGGCGGAGTCATGTAACTTTTTTACTGTTATCCGGCCTTTGCCTTTTAAACTAAAAACAACAACTTTTTAGTGCACGTAATAATACTTTTACTTCCATTCACCTCTCGATATCATCACCTTCTTTACTTACTTGTTTTTTTCTTGGAAGGATTTAGGAATTTTGTTTTTTGTTTTGTCCATGTCCCTGTTATTTTAGAAAGCGTAGTACCACTTCCCTGACTTTGAGCTTGTTTCTCCAGGTGGAAGTGAGATAAACCCGACTCAGCTATATTTTCATTTCAGGCGGTGGTCGATCCCACCGTTTTTAGCTATGTTTTCTCGAGGAGGCGACTCTTTACCTTACTAAAAATAATAAATGCTGCTTCTCTGTCAGTTCCCCGAACTTCTAGTAATATCTCCGAGAAATGCAAGCCTTGGTGGAACAAGGACTGTAGGACCACCAGGAAAGCTCAGAATAAGGCCAGGGAAGCTTTTGGTGGTACCCGACTGCTCAGAAAAAGACCAAATTCAAAAGTGTAAATGAAACGCTCGTTGGACAAATAAACAAGCCAGGGGAACTCATGGGTGAAATAAGTGTCCTTTCTAAACAGGTTTGTTCCTTCAAAAGAGGAATTGGATTGCATTAGGACAAATCGGAGTACTTACCACTCCTTTCGAATTTCTTTTTTTCCTTCATTATCTATATCACTAAAAAACCAAGCTACCATTCTTGCTGATCATTTTTGATAAGTCTCCAGTTCCTCAAATTATACCGCTAAATTTAGAAAGTTCAGGTCCTTGAGAAAAAAACAGCGAATTGATTTTTCTTGAAAAGTTACTAGCTTACAATCAGCAGTTCCGAATATGTGAGCTTGAAATGGGCCTTGCAATAGGGAAGCAGTGATACAGGTGGGATTCAATATGAACTGCTTAAGCGCTTTTCGGCTGAATCCTTGGTACATTTGTTCTCTTTCTTTAATTATTTGTGGGAAACTTCTTGTTTTCCACAGTGCCGGAAGCGAGCACACATAATTTCCACCTTGAAGCCTGGCAAAAACTCCTCCCTACCAGCAAGTTCCCGGCCTATAGCACTGCCTAGTTGGCTAAGAAAAACCTACGAAAGGCTCATTAAGAGAAGGCTAATATACTTTTTAGAGAAAAAATATCAATTAAAACCAGCGTAGTTTTAAAAGAAATCTTTCAACCTTAGATCACCTAGTCCGGTTGGAGACTTTCGTGCATGAGGCTTTTGTGAACGGGCAGTATTGCATTTATGTATTTTTTATTTACTGAAGGCTTAAGATACGGCATGGCAGTACGGAATACGTTAGGACCTGTATATTTGAGGTGTGCGCGGTAGCAAACTCTGTTGTATGAGGGACTTCTTGACGGACCGTATTTTTCAGGTCCGCTTGGGATTCAAGGTCTCACATGTTTTTTCACAGAAAAATGGTGTCCAGCGAGGAGGCGTTATCAGGTTTACCTTGTTTGCGATTATGATCAAGAGCCTCACTGCAGTGATACCACCATCAGTTTTTTTTTATTCGTTGTATGTAGACAATGTCCAGGTCGCTTTCTCCTCATGCAACTTGTCAATCTGTCAGCGCCAATTGCATGTACCAATAAATAGGATGAGTAAATGGGCCGATGAAAATTGTTTCCGGCGTGCACCAGAAAAACAGTGTGTGCCTTCTTCACTACGTCGGGGGCTTTCATTAAATCCCATCATGCATATGAATAACACTGATATAACCGTTAGGCATGAAGACAAGTTCTTGGTTTTTTTCGTTTTGATAAGAAGCTTAGTTTTTGGGCCAATCTGAAGGAACTAAACCGAAAGTGGCTTAAATCTGCCATTGATCTCAAGGTACAGGCACACATCTCCTGGGGTTCTGACAGGAAGTGCCTCGTACGGCTCTACAACTCGCTGGCTTGTTCCCGACTGGACAACGGTGCGGCTGTATATTGTTTGGCACGACCGTCATCTTCATAATGCTAAATCCTGTCCATCACCTTGGACTTCGTCTTGCGATGGGAGACTTCCGAACTTCGCCTGTCCTTGGTTTGTGTGCAGAGACGTACCAAATGCCACTTGAAAAACGAAAACAGTACCTCTGCGTATGCTATAGTTATAATGTCAAATC
The DNA here is from genome assembly GCA_037355805.1 of Ixodes ricinus. Taxonomy (NCBI): domain Eukaryota; kingdom Metazoa; phylum Arthropoda; class Arachnida; order Ixodida; family Ixodidae; genus Ixodes; species Ixodes ricinus. Next base: position 15,049 of record JAZHYW010051480.1, read on the forward strand.
TGCCCTGAACACTCATACTTTCGATGTTTACAGGCATTTCCTTTTTCATATGTTTCGTGAGAACAAGCCAAGTAGGGTACAACCTTTAAGGCCCCGCATTTAAAGCATGTCTGCATCCATGCAGCTTGCACTTTCTGAGTGTAGCTTGATGACGAAAGTTCGAAGCCTTGCCCATTTTGAAGGCAGGGCACTATACTTGTGACTGGGCGCTGGCCGAATAAAATAAGTGATCTGTTGCACCACTAGTTCTTCAGCAAGAGTTTATAACCTTGCAAGCTAAGTATAAGAACTATGCACATTTCTTCATTGAATGTGCAAAAACTTCACTCTTTGTCGGTCCAACTGCATTTTCAGAGCACTCTGCGAAAGCTGGACGGGTTCACTCTGATGCCAGTATTTTTACCGCAGAGCTTTATGGTTTACTCACGGCTATTGAATATTGTTGCGGGAGTCTCAGCTCATGAGCGAAACGGGCAACCCAGGAGTTCAGTCCCCCGTTATCCACACGACATATTTTTCCTCTCTTCTTTTTCTTCCTTTTTCTTGTCCGTTACACTCGAACCTCCCTGTTTGGAAGTCCGTCCCGGACGATGCTAAGATAGTCACCACGTGTGACATAAAGTTTCAGATGGCTTGAATGGGTTGTCAAAGTGCGGCGTCGCCCACGCTGAGGCAGGGTGTCTGGGTCTTCGAGACGGCACGTTACGGGTCTAAGTTGCCTGCTGATCTTAAAAAGTCCACAGTATCTGGGCAAAGCTTTTCCGAGTGCTGTGGACGTCTTAGGTGCCTTCGAAGAGGCACCACATCACCTGGTGAAAACGACGGCAATGATGTGTCTCTATTGTAACGTTCGGCAAACTGCTTATTTCGAATTGCCAGCCGAGCAAGTTTTATTGCTTCACTTGGGCGTTTAGCGAAGTTTTTTCCATACTCTCGCGGCCGACGGGTTAACGCAGCGCTCATCGACGATTCCTGCGGAAGCGTCGGGAGTCTTCCGTAAACAAGCTCAAATAGAGATTTGGCAATAACTTCCTGTTGTGAAGTGTTCAAAGCGAACGCCGCTGTACCAATGGAGGTGTCCCAGATCTTTTGAGATTTATTGACGAACACAGCTAAGACATATCTAAAGTTGTGGTCGGTACGCTCTACTAGGCCATTCGTTTGTGGATGGTAGGGTGAAGCGGCCCCATATTGAATTCCGTAATCTCGCAAAGCACAACCGAAAGTACGGGACATATATCACATTCCCCTGTCAGATATTATCAGGCGGGATATCGCATGCCTCAATAGAAGGTGTTTGTTGACGAAGGCGACGAGATGCACAACTGAATTATATGGGACTGCCTCCACTTTGTCCCATTTCGTCACGTTGTCCGTTTTGACAATGATGAACTTGGTTCCACCCTCATATTCTAGAAACCGCTCCAGGTGATCGATTCCAACTACCTCAAACGGGCTGCCTGAAGGTGGTATTTGCTCTAGCTCGGTCTTCGCCGGGTGCAGTGGTGTTTTCTGCAGTTGGCATGTTCATCAAGACGCGACGTACTATTGGACATCCGTCCTGAGGTGAGGCGACCAAAATCTCTTGGTTACTTTGTCGAGCGTCCGGTGTTGCCCGAGATGACCCGCAGTTGGAGCAGCATGGCACATCTCAAGAACGTTCCGACGCATTTGTGGGGGAACTACGGGGAGCCACAGTCCTGAGGGATGTGCTCGATGACACAGCAGACCGTCCCGAAGCTGGTAGTACGCTCATAGACGCCTTAAGCGACGTTCTGAAAGTCGCGGTCTCCCGTTCACTTCGTCAGAAAGCAACTTTATTATGTTGAATGTGTCACATTCCTCTGCTTGCGCTGACTGCAAAACTAAGAGTGCGAGAACAGGAACAACTCTGGCGTCTTCGATGGCTTGTCGTGAGAGGAAGTCAGCGTCTTGGTGCTGTTTCCCACTTCTACGAACGATCGAAAAGTCCAACTCTTGAAGTTCCATTGCCCACCGGGTCGATTTCGGAGTTAGATCGTTTTTTTACTAAAGCCAACAGAGAGCAGAGTTATCTGTCCCGACTGTAGAATACTTTTCCGTAGATGTATGGACGGAACATTTTTCACTGCCCAAACAACAGCGAGGCGCGAGTTCTGAAGAATGACATCGACTTTCTGGTTCGCTGAGCTTGCGGCTCGCGTAAATGACGGGATGTTCTACTCCTGCACTGTCCCTCTGGAGAAGAACAGCGCCAAGCCCTCACCACTGGCATCAGTGTGAATGAATGTCGGTGCTTCCTCTTAAAAATAAGGCAGGGTTGGTGGTTCAAGAAGTGCTCTTTTGATATCAGCAAAAGAAGCTTGTTCTGTTGCGCACCAACGCCACTTAGTGTCGTTTTTCAAAAAGCTCAGTCAGTAAGGCAGCTCTCAGAGAGAAGTTTCTTACAAATCGTCGAAAATAGGACGCGGAGCCTAAAAAGCTTTTCAACTGCTTCGTGGTAGTGGGCTCAGGAACATTGGCTAATGATGCCAGCTTGGTTGGGTCCGGGCGAATACCCTTTTTGTTGACAACATGCTCTAAGTAAATGACTGTGTCGCATCCGAAGAAACATTTCGATGGTTTCAGACGGAGATGCGCATTGTTGAAGGCATTCAGCACTAGACGGAGATGGTGCTGGCGATCTTCAAAGGTGTCAGCGTACACAATGACAACATCAAGATAAACTAACGCCATCGTCCACTTCAGGCGTCCAAGCACCCTATCCATGAGGCGTTAGGAGGTCACAGGTGCATTGCAGGGACCGAATGGAAGACAGTTTAACTGGGTCAATCCCTCAGGAGTCTCAAAGGCAGTTTCTTTTAATATTTTGGCTCCAACTGCACTTGCCAATATCCGGACATGAGATCCAGAGTAGTAAAGTAGCTGGCACCACGAAGGCGATCAGGGGCATCGTCAAGTCATGGCAAAGGATACACGTCTGGTTTTGTTATGCTGTTAAGTTTCCGGTAGTCCATGCATAATCTTGTAGAGCCGTCTATTTTCCTAATCAGGACAACTGATGACGACCAAAGGACAGTTGGAACTAGTTATAATGTCGCTTTGTAGCGTGTCGTCTACATTGTGGTTTATCTCCTCCCGTTCTGTCATCACAACACGTCTTGGATTTTGATATACTGGACCGTGATCACCAGTATTAATGGTGTGGCGCACAAGTTGTGTGCGCCCTAGCTCTTCTGATGTAATAGCAAGGCACCGTCGAAAGTTCAAGAGCAGATCTTGAATCTTTGCCTTTTGTTGTTCCGTTAAGTTGTGGCCCAAATTAAATTCTGACCACGGAAGATCACTAGCTTTTTCAAAGCAATCTTGCGGAAAATACATCGTTGGTGCCGCACTAATAGACCTATTGCTATATTACCCAAGCATCAAGGAGAATGCAGGGATTGGTGTTCCACGCGCCACACGTGCACGCCTTCCGCAGTATAAAAGATTCTGAAGTAAATAACCAAAACTAAAGCGTTTGACGAACGCGCGTGCAAGATGCAATTTGTTTTAGGTTTTGCTTTACAAATATTTACTGCTGCTGAGGCCAGCGCGTGCGGCGCGTGGAACACCAATCCCTGCATTCTCCTTGATGCTTGGGTAGTATAGCAATAGGTCTGCAAGCATCAAAATGAATGCGAGAGATTGGTGTTCCACGCGTCCGCACGTGCTGGCCTCAGCAGTAATAAATTATTCTGAAGCAAAAAGCTACAACAACATCGTATCTTGCACAGCGCGCTCTGTAGAGGCTTCATATTTGGTTACTTTACTGGCTCGGATATTTCGACATACGGGGAAGGCGTGCGCGTGTGGCGTGGTACATCAATCTCTGCATTCGTGATGCTTGGCGTCGTATAGCAAATGGTCTGTTGTCGCGACAGTGGCATGTGGGAGGGCAAATGTGACAGGTCCGAAGTCTTCACCGGATTTCAGGAGCAGGTCACCATTCGTCAGGTTTAAAACTGGAAGCATCAAACTCTCTGTCTAGCAAGAAAGAAGGCAGCGAGCCTATAGCAACCTCCACCCTGGACGAGATTGTAGCAGTGATTCAAATAGGATACCTCTTGACGTCATTGAACCTAGAAATATTGCTGTAGCCCAAACTGCAGATAACTTAGGTACAACAATGTCCGATGCTGTGACAATACGGAACACCTTCTGTGGTTTTCGATCGACCATCGGTGTCATTAGTGTAGACACAAATGTCTTAGCAATTGCGACGGTCGAACATACTTGGGCCGCAGCGGTCTTCTTCAGGTTTTTCAAGCTGGACCACGCTAGGACGAATCCATCGAAAAAGCTCTCAAAATTCCTGTAAGTTGCTTCTTTGTTTTCCCTGCTATATCCTTGGGGCAACTTTGTCGCAGACCAACTAGACTGATCGCCAATACTCAAAGTTGGTAGGGCTGCCAAACAATGTTCACCTCCTCGAAACGATAGAGAGAGCTGGATGTTTGAACACCAGTCACGGCCGAGTATCATTTACCATTGTAACTTGCGGCGCAATTAAAAGTAGGAGGTTGACTGTTGTTCCTAAGGCTTCTACAGTCAACGACATCTGTCCTTTTTGTTCGTTTGTAGAACCGTTGGTTGTTATAAGACAGACGGTACCAGGAAGTGTTTTGGGCGTCGGTACGATTCGCTGATTGCAGTAATGCATAATCAATCAGGCTTACTGTAGCTCCGGTGTCCACGATAGCATTCACATGTCCCAACTCATGAAGACGAACTGAATGACCTGGCGTTGGTGAGGTGCGCAGTGACGTTGTCACCCAGAGGGACCTGATGCACGATATGAGACTCAACCTTGCCAGGCTCGCTGTCACTTGAACCGTTTAGCGTTGGTATAGGTTGCGTTTTGCACGGGGCCAAGTGATTTGGGCAGGATCGAGCTAAGTGCCCTATGTCACCACATGTGAAGCAACGACGTTCACTTGAAAACTTGAAAGCAACAGAGAGGGTCATTGAGCCAGACCCGGACGCGGGATTTAAGATGTCGACACCTTGTCTATTGCTTTGTTGCCTGCTTGAACTTCCAGTGCGCTAGCCAGTGCTGCACGAGTCGTGTTTGGGTGGGCGAGTCGCGCAAGAAGCTGGATGTCGGTGTCTTCGATTGCGTGGATGAAAGCAGTGGTTGTCATCTGCTCCACGTCGACTTCCGTACATCCGACGAGCGTTCTTCCCGCCATCCGCTGGTTTACGTCAGCT
>JAZHYW010051481.1:0-27645 GCA_037355805.1 Ixodes ricinus
TATTTTCTGATTGCCTGTTTGAATTCTAATTGAATATGTTTCTGTTGTGTCTTGGTATTAGTTTCATTCGGTTTCTTGTGTATCGTTCAGTAGTATAAGTTTACCTTGTTTTTAATTACTTGCTCCTTTAAATTGATTTTCTGACTAACATATAAAATGTACCATTTAATACGGGTGTTTTATTTCATTATTTCCATCACATCAAAATAAATTTGATACGATTCCATGCATATCTTTCACTTCACTAGGGTCAGCACGTAGACGTGAACATCGCCGCCATGTCCTATACACAACCTATACGTTGTTGTTTTTTTTTTTTTTTTTTTTCTTTGGGGGGGGGATGGCTTGCCTTTGCCTCTTCGTGTTACTATTTTGATCGGTATCCCAGCATGCGAAGAAGGCAGAGACGCAGCACTTCGGTGTGCCAAGACATGTAGGGGTGTCTGCGAGAAATCTGAACACGGCTTTTCACACCGCAAAATAATCAGACATCGCGAGAGCTGAACTGCGTCAGAACGTAGCCCCAGCTGTTCGAGCAAGCTGACAAAGGTTTCAACACCAACTCTTGTTTTATTCAAAACTTATAGGTGATATTTTTTTAAATTTTCAATCGGAAAATGGGGCCCATTTTTCGCCTCCTTTCGGTTTCTGGCGCGAGAGCTCCGTCGGCTGTCATTTTGCTATTGGAATTTTCAGGAAATCACTTATAACTTTTGAATAAGATAATGGTTGGTGCTGAAACGTTGTCATCTTGCTCGAACGGCTGGAGCTACGTTCTGACGGGAGTTTGTGCTCTCCGCGATGTCCAGTTTATTTTGAGGTGCAAAAAGCCGGGTTCGGATTTCTCCCAAACACCCGGTACTTTGATCACGCTTCATGACCGCGAAACTAGCGTTCAACGGGTTGTGCTTTTTTTTTGCGTGTGTATTCCGTTTTTGTAGTAATTTAGACTGGCTCTCAAAGCCAGCTACGACCGTTACCACACAAGCTTTCAACTACCTTTTCGGCGAATGACGGCGAATGAGCAGAAAGCGTGTCTTTGAGCACGCAGCCGCTCGGCCTCTGCGACGCTTCACCCGGCATATTTTACACAGGCCCAAGTCGGCCGATTCGAAACTTTTGGAGGGCGTTTTCACTCAGGAGGCGGGTGCTAGGAAAATTATACGCATAAACACCACACATTAGAAAAAGAAAAATTCGGTAGTTTTTTGTAATTCTTTTTGACAATCTTATGTTACAGTGCATTGCACAGTAGGCTAGGTCGATTGACCTGCGCTTCCTGGACTGGTGCAGGAAAGTGTAGAGCGGTGTACTTCCGGTATGTGCATTGCGATACGACTGCCAAAGCACACAGCCCTACACTTTTCTGCACCGATGCAGGAGGTGCAGGGAAATCGAACGCGCCCAGTATTAGAGAGTTTTATAATAGGGACCTCAACGTTTGGGTTTCCTTTAGAAATTGGGGGACCCAAACGCAACAAGGTTGTTGTCGACGGCTTATAGAATACGGGTTTCGCAACGCAGCGCAGCGCGCTAACGTTTCCCGCTTGTAGCGCCAATGCGGCTAACGAGCGTAATAATCAAAAAAAGAAAAGTATTCATAAAACGTGAAACATATGCGCTTAGGAAGTACTTTTTGTTTACAAATAACAGTTAAGGCAAATCCGAATCGATCCGTTCAAAATAAGATACAATCTAAAATCGGTATAAATGTTGTTTGCTGTATTCAGCCAAAACAGTCCAATCCGTAGCGCATTCTAATAGACCTTTTCTTCTAACGCCCTTGAATAGCAGTTGCATTAGCCATTCTTCAGACGCCGCGGACGCTACGAGGGAACGGGACCAATCAAGCAGCCGTCAAAAGTGCAAATCACTAGGCTTGTTCTGTTTAGGATTGGTTCAACGATGAAAAACACAGACAGAAACATTACGAACACCATGATGGTGCCCTTTTCACGCTGTCTGATCTCGTCATATAATCTCGTAGCATCGGCTGCGTCTGGACGGAAGGTGAAACGTAGGCGCATAGTGCCATCTTCCTCCCTCCTCTGACGCGCACACCTTTTATCTTTATGTTTTGCTTTTGCCACCCGCCCCATCGACCGTAGCGCCGCCTGATCGGGCCAGATAGCAGACGGCTTTCCTATACTCCTGAGTCAGAGCAGTCAAAGGTCAAGACAGGCAAATACATACACGAGCTAAAAGCGCACCGTCACGGTCTACCAGCCCTCGGCTGATGGGCTCAAAGAAAGACGATGCACAGTCGGCGTAATTTGATTGGCGGCATGAGCTCATAGGCATGCACCGTACCCGACAGTACAGGCATTCCTTCTCCCTCCCCCTCTGACGCGCGCACCTTTTATCTTCTCATGTTTTGCTTTTACACCCTGGCGCATCGACTGTAGTGCCGCCTGGATCGGGCGAAGATGGCAGGCGGCATTCTTCAAGAAGATGGCGCTACTTTTCCGTATAAAGGGGCTTTACCTTTTTCTACTGCTCCTGTATAGGCTCCCAACGTAAGCCAGAGCTGCGCGTCTGTTTTCCACGCTCCGCCGCGCCGCTATTCGCCGAGATCCGATCACGTGAGGAGCTGGCCAAGTGCTGGCGCAGGAAAGTAGAAGCTGCACGCGCCCCTGCCGTAGGTACCCCTGCTTTTGAACGCGCCACGCGCCACAAACGCGCGGTTTGTCTGCCGAATTCAGTCACGGGAGGAGCAGGATCAACATGCTGTGCAGGAAAAAGACGGTACTCATTGATGAACGCGCAACCTTGTCCCCGTAGGTAGCATCATAGCCCTCCTCTATACGGAGAAAGCCTGGTACATCGACGGCGAAACCATAGGGCGAGCGGCTGCAGAAAAAGGAGAGGAGCGCGCGAAGCGGTGACCATGGTAGCGGTGGCAGAAAGGGCAGAGATAGACTTCGAGCGCTTAAGTCATTTGCTGCGGCCGCTCCCCGAACCACGTTTGTTTTTATGCCGTCACTGCTGTTTTTGTACTCCGGGAGAAATGGCCGCGGCATGCGGCGGTGATTCGAAAGGGCGCTGGGCAACAGTAATGATGCCGCGGCGTCAGCCAAGGAGGTTAGAAGCACTAGAGAGGGCACGTTGCAATATTGGTAGTTCAGAAAAAGTTTAAACGATTTTGCAGTCTGGCGTGACCGCGGATCTCCTTGGCGATTGGTGCGCGTGACATGTCACGTGCGAGATGGATGGTTGATTGCAGGAGGATCCTGTAGGCTTGCGCGCGCTCCGTCCGGTAGGCGCTATCAGATCGAAGGCTAGACTGTGGTGTGTAGTTCTAGACACAACCATAGCTAGACGAAGGCTAGCTACGGTCACGTGATGTGGTCACGTTGGCGGAGGCGGGGAGAGTAAGGAGGAAATGAGAAAGAGGCGAGGCGAGGAGCATGGCCAGGGAGTGCTACGTATTACGCCATGCCCTCTCCTACCCTTCTCATTCTCCATGGCGTCGGGTGAGTGTCGGTGCCAGCGTGCGCCGTCGCCGGGACCATCGTGTCGTGCCGTGAAGAACCAAATAGTTTTACCGAGTAGTTTTGACGCTTGTGTGCCGAGGACCGTCATTTCAGTGGAGTGTCCGATTAGCCACATTTGGAACGTCGCGTAAAAGTGAGCTCTCAACTGGACTACAGGCGCAACAAATGTAAACAGTTCGTAAAGTAGTAGTAAAAATGTTTATTGTGCGGACGCTGTTACCGCTCGAGCCTCCGTTGAGTAAGCGACGAAGACTGATAAGGTATGCTAATTACAAAGTGAACAAGTAAATGACAGGTGCAGACATCGACACCCGCATGTTCGTCCGTGTCCTCACGTTTTATTTTTTTCGTCCTTAGCATCGTCGCCGTTTCCGTTTCTCACGGAAGCCAAAGCGTATCATATTACTTGGTTTCACCTCATGTGCGAGCGAAAACCAAAGCCAGAAGCGCGAGCCCAGCGCGGTACATTGCATCGTGCACGCACGCTCGAGCAAAGAGCAATGCACAAAGCGTCGGTCTCGCGCTTCTATATTCGTTTATCCTATGCGGGAGCGAAGGCGAAGCCATAAGCATGAGAGATGTCTCCGAGGAAATTCATTAACTGATAAGCGCGCGTAGCAAAAGCAGCGAACGTACGAGTGCTCGGTCGCACGCTCAGCACCGCCTTCGCTCGCACGTAACATCAAACGAAGTATACCTTGACTTCGTTCAAACCTAAGGTGAAACGAAGTATATGGCCCGCGAATCGCCGAACGCCCAACAATCAGATACCGACCTTTCCGGGCAGTTCGTCGCACAACCGGCACAACCTCCAACGCAAACGAAAAGCGATCATCGACCGCTGCGGAGATGCGACGCAGGGACGCGAAGGGGAAGGCTGACGTTGACTTTCTCTTCTCCGCGATTCCGAAAAAAAAAAAGAGGAAAAAAAAACAAAAAAGACTGTTTCTGCGTTTGGCCGCTCGCTTTTGTGTGGCGCTAGCAGTCTAGCTTCCCTCCGCTCTTGATTCCCGCCCCTCCTCTCTCCTACTTTCGGCGGCCACTTTTTTCGCGACGTGCCAGGCTTTCTCCGTATAGAGGAGGCTATGGTAGCATATACCGGAACTCTACCTTTTTCTAAAGTTCCTTCTACACTAGAAAAGTGGCGCCATTCATTGTTGTGGAACTGCCTCAAGACACGTGCCGCGCGTCACTTCTGGGAAGAACATGGCGTCTGAAACCTATGGGCTCAGTGCTATTGCGCTGTGCCGCCATGATCTTCCCAAGGGCTGTACGTTGCACGTGCCTCGTGCATCGGCGCACCTTGCGCTACTTTTGAAACATGAAGGGGCTTTACCTTTTCTAGAGTGCCTTCATACACACGCGCGCTTTTGCTGGAGTGGTGACACCTCAGCCATTTTTCCGCCCAATCGTTTTTTTATGCGTTTTGAAGTGCGCGCTATCCGGTGTCACTCAGCTCGAGCACGTAGCTTTGGCTAATGCATTGACGCCATTTTACCGCCGCAGTCACGCACCGAGTGCGCGAGAGCGTCACGCGCTGGCACATTGACGGCAACAATGGATGTCTTCACCCTGAGACAGACAGACATGTAGGCACCCTACCTTTTTCTAAAGCCCCTTGATACAGGCATTTTTTACAAGTACCGCCAACCATTGTTGTCGAAACGCGCAAGACACGTGCCATGAGCGGGTGCTCCGCCGCCATTCGCTTCCAACGGCTCCACATTTCAGTGCTGCGCCGCCATTTTGCTTCCAAGGGCCGCTCGAGACACGAGCCTCGTGCACTGCCGCATTTGACGCTACTTGAAAGGCAAACGCAAACACATCGAGGGGCTTTACCTTTTCCAGAGCCTATACTGAGAGAGTTTGGCCACTGGGCGGAGCTTGTTGCCCGCTAGAACCAGCGGATTTCGCGATAACACAAAATGGCGTTACTTCTTTGTCTTCTTTATTCCTGAGAAATCGCATAGAGTTCCTATGAGTCAGAGCCACAAAATGGCGGACGGAAGTAGTCATCCCCCGGTTGTCAGACTACGCTGCTGTGGTTGCCAGACTGTCAAAATATCCTTAAGAAGGCCAAACTCTCTCAGTATAAACGGCTCTGCCTTTTTCGAGTAATAAGCGCGGTCTGGCGAGTTGTCTGCGAACCAGAAATGAAGAGCAGCCTAACATGCCTCCGCCCGTCAAGACACATTGCCATCGTGCCGTTGTATCGCGTTTCCCAGTGCTTTACGCCCCATACTTCCGATACGAAAAAACAAAGCGTCAAAATAGACTAAATACGTGCGAAGGCAGATGCTGACAATGTTGCAGTCACTATTTCGCAGGGCATCGGGAACGATGCCCTGCAAAAAAGGACACAGCGAGTGTACGCATGCGCACAAGCTTACTGAAAAAAGGCCCACCGGGCCTTTTTCCAGTAAGCTTGTGTGCGCTTTGTCCGCCTCTCGCCGAAGATTTCGGCCTTCAACTATGCCGAAACTGAGACGAACGCGAGCGAGCATACTCTGCGAGCAGCTGCTCTTTTTAGATCTGAGCTAGGGCGACTTTGAAGCCTTGAAATATTGGTTTTGAAGCTGCAGGTATCGTGCCACGAACTAAATTCACTCGGAGCCACGGAGTAGCAATACGTTGCCATGTCAACGGTTACCGCGTCTCTTTAGGCTTAGGAACGGCCACGAATTAGGGAGGATCTTTAAAATGGGGCGAGCCCACCGCTCATTCTTTGTGACTTGAGCGAGATAAAGCAAAGTGAAAGCCGGTTGGACCATTTCTATGTAATGAAATTGGCTAATACTGCAGCGACCATGACGAATTTGCTCCGAAGCGAGCGGAAAGGGTGCCGCCATGTTTTCCGAAGCAACCGGGCCCCAAGCAATCGGGGGCCCCACGCTATTTCTCGTATTCTGCGTTGGGGGCGAGCGCCCACCCAAAACCCCAAATGGAGTTTGGGTTCTGCGCATGCGCAGGGGTGGAGCTCCTATTTCTTTGGGGCCCCTATTCTAAAAACTCTCTAATGTTTCTAAATCCAGAGCCTAGCGTGCGATATTCACGGCCCAGAATGCGCGAGGTTGTCGCTTCTGAAAGCGAGCAAAGCTTGCGCCATACGCAGGAACACCCAAAATGGTACCAGCCAATAGAAAATTTTAGAATAGCCCGGGCCCCCCCCCCCCCTTCGTTGGGACTCCCGTGTAGTTTGAGGCGCCGCACTGTGCAGAACCTTTTGACTTGCGCAAGTCAAGAGGTTCTGCAAATAAGGAGTGCGATGTCCCATGTAGTTTGGGGGACCCACACTCTTATAAAAAAAGGGCATGGATAGCTCCCTTAAAGGAGGAACGGTCTTGTAACCTATGTTCCTAAAGAAAGGGAGAAACCTTCGTCCCTGAAGCAGGGGAGCAAATAGTTCCTCCGTCGCCTGCATCTCATTATGGCGGCCCTGAATCGAGCAAATCGAGCTCAATAAGGCTTAACGAGGACGCTACGTCTCTTGTACGGGACGAAAGGAGCAGCAAATAAAAGCGTAACACGAGCTTTCCGCAAACTGTCTTCATTTCCGGCCAGCTCCCCCGCAGGTACAGAAACTTGCGTTTCGAAAGCAGCTACTTAGTCATCTCGTCCTCAACACTCCGATGTCAAACGGAGAAAACCGATAACCAGTTACTTCGCGCACTTCACGTCTTACCTTTGCTGTTCCTCGAGTCACAATTCTCTCGCCAACCGCACATCACGGAGGAATGGCAAACCAATCCGCGAAACCAAAAGCCGTTCTCAAAAGAACAAACTCGAGGCCGTTGTTTACCCCGGTAGCGTGAAAGAAGGTTAAATCGCTTGCCACCAGATGGCAGGGTCAAACACAGTAATTGGGCAACCAGCATAGCTAGGCGGCGCGAGGTCTACAAAAATATCTTGTTATTTTGCTCAGGCTATCCTTGCGCTTTCGGATCCTCACTATACGCACATTACGCATACTACAATCATCAGGTGAACATACAGTAACATACACACACATGGCACATACAAGTGTCAACACAACGGCACACTAACCCGAACACTACACCCGAGCTCTGCGTTTCTCGCTTTTTATACTGGTCGTTTTGAACGTACAGAATTTTTCGGTGACTCCCTAAGCAAAAAAAAAATATTGCCAGCATGTTGATCTTTTACCATCAATGTAATACCACTGACAATATTTCGAATGGCTCAGGGGATGAATCTCTTATTAAGAAGTAAACGCTCAATCATGCCGTAATTATTTGAAAGCCAATAAATCAGCCATCCAATGCGGCTCAAAGCCATGAGCTTGTTTCCCCGCACGGCACGTCGTAGCCGGTATTTCTATTGTAGTTTGTTTTTCTATTTTTGCTGTTCGCGCACGACTTCAATTGCCGTCTTGAATTAATCTCTGTAGAGCGGATATTCACTCAGCTGGAAGTGATGCTTCACGGGCAGAGTAATCGCTTTTCGATCAACTTGAATGCAGTCAATGCCGCGACTCGCGGCAGGTGCTAAGTGGCACGGAGCCACACCGTTGCGAGCTCGAAAACGTCTAGCGCTCATCCCAGCGCGCCACTTGGAGGGCAGTTTCTCCAGGAACTGTAGCATAATTTACCACGCAAACCAAAGGGTAGCTTTTTTCTTTTTCCATTTTACCTATTCTTTTTTCAATGCTGTAAATTCCACACTGTACGTATATATACGTGCTTTCCGTCATAACTTCGTACTTTTCAGTCCTTTCCACAGAGCGCAATCGCTCTCGGGGAGGAGACAACCGACAGTCACATTGGCCACAGTACGATAGGAGCTTACTGTTCAGACCAGCGTTCCAACATGACTATCCGCACGTCGACCGATTGCACCTGAATCCCTCAAGTGGTCTTAAACTCTTTAATGTGAAGCGGAATGTCAACCTGCGACACCCCGCCCCCTCCGATCACGGCTCGGCCAGCGGCATCAATGCCCGACAGTTCACGTCATCTCATCTGGTTGTTACACCACTGATACGCGAACATACGGTCACATCGGCGATAATTCCAGTCTTTCTGCTCACAACGCACAACACTGCCATCACGATGTTGCTGCTATGTTGCTGACACGAAGAAATACAAAGCCACGTTGATTGCCGGTTGGCACTCGGCATCGGAAAACAGAACCGAACTCAGCACGGAAGGCACCCAGGCAGCCAGCAGCAAAACCTGTTGGTCTTGGACGCAGTTCCTGCGATTTCCATAACGTCGAAAACGTCGACACAGATACGCGTGGTTCCGCTACTGTAGTTCCGCGTGGGCTGGCGCGGGTGGGCAGGGTGGGTTCCGCATCTGGAGATGGCAACCTCTTACCGGCAGAGCGCGACACTGCGGAGCGTCGCGGCCATCCTTAACCAGGAGTCACGTTTGTACGTAAGCATCGTGCTAAAACTGGCAACGAAAAATGCTCCGCGCACTAACAGTGCTAACATGCGATGTGTACCGCTTCTACTGCCCGGACTTCGCTGTTTTAGCGGCTTCGTTTGATAAAATTAGTGATAAAAACATCAATGCAACCGAAATGTTCTGCACGTTTGGACTAGAAGACGGAATTAACGGTGGCCTTCGTTGCCGCTGAAGCTCAATCAACTGAACAAATTTTCTTAAACAACGTGTGCGACGTGCTCGAAAAACAAAACCGAAAAAATATAAGTCAGGGAGGGCGAAAGTTTTCTCCCGTCCGCCTGGAGAAGGAGAAAACGTTTCGTTCCTCCCTTTTCTCGTGTCCGCTTGGGGGCGCGGCCAGTAAAAGGGAGGAAGACGCGCCGTTGCTACCTTTTTTCCTCCATTGTTTCTTAGAGTGCAGTGTAGGGGCCCCTATTCTAAACCTCTTTATTATACCTTCACCTTAAACACGCGCCTCTCAATTGAAGACCTTACTGCTAATTTGCTCCAGCTGAACCGTTATAAATTTTAAGTGTTAAATAATACGTTCCGCACCCTTTCATGTTAGAGGAGACCCTGAATCAGAATAACATGGCTTTATTCAAAACGTCACTGAACAGCGTCCAAGAGTTCCTTGTAAGCTGTGTTCACGCATTTCTGAAAAACAAAGTAAACATCATTTATCATCCCTCACACATGCGCCCCACAGAGGGTGAAGAAACATCATGGGCCCAAAACTTGACACCTTTGGTGGCCTCTATTCGATGTAGATTAACAAAAAGATTCTCTATGTAACATGTTAAGATAGCCAAGACGGGAGAGAACTTTTAGTAAATACCGAGTGTGCTGCTGCAATCTAAGAAGGCGGCCATAATTATTATAGTTTCGCAGTGTGCAATGGGACTCAGTAAGATCGATGCGACTGCACATACATAAATGTGTGCAATCTACTTCACAATTTTATGGCCCGTTTTTTTACAATGCGACGGCAGCCAGTCGAGCAAAACAAAAATAACACGCAGCTGAAAGGTTGTGTATTGTAAGCCCGCGGAAGAATAACCGACACCTTACTGCAACTTATTCGATGTCAAGGAAATGTCATTTCTGGATGCTAAAACATCCTATAATCTACAACGCAGGGTCGTTACAATCGACAGCACTAAAGAAAGTCGACATAATTTTCGTCTTTACACATCCATATGGCAGCGATGGCTCAGTGGTCACCTGAGTTAGAGCCGCGGGCAGACTGCAATGCGGAGAACAGGTCGTCTGGTTGTTACGCAGGAGTTGCGGTGTCGTCAGAACGACGCCGAGTTCTGATTGGCTTTGATTGGAAGGATAGTGGGTAGACCTGAAGGCGGCTAGCGTTCAGGTCTATCCTTCCAATCAGAACCAACGTCACCATGACCTCTGCGCAAGAAGCAGACCAACTTGCACACCGCATACATCAGACAAAGACACTCCACAGACACTGTCCTCGTATGATGGTTCTGCCTCATTGGTCTTACAAGAAGTGTCCACAGGCATGTTCCAAGCATGCTTGAAGCAAACATGCTTAGAACATGCTAGGAGGTATGTCCTCAGATGTCATGTTTGCACCAAACACAGTGTCTTTCATGTGGCGCATGAGCAATGTCATTGCGGCTTAAGACTATCTGCACGCCTACAAATGAGAAACACCGTAAACAAACAAAACCGACATCCGGGAATTTCATGCAAAGAAACAGAGGCTGGAAACATGCAAGAAACAGAGCAAAGAAACAGAAACAGAGGTGTATGTTGTCACGGTTTAGAGCAAAATAAAAGAAGGGTAATTACGAAAGAATATAATATTATTCGCAGTGTATCTACATATCTTCCGCAATAACACGCCAAGTTCGGCCCACCTTCGTTTTCGAGGCTATACTTGGAAATTTACGTGGAGGACCCGTGGACCACCCGTCAACACCTTTGTGGCTTTTAGCCATTGGAGATGACCCTGACTCGTCAACTGAGAGTAGGATCGCCAACGAGTTTGTCAATTTTGACGGCCGCTGAAGGAAAGCTATCTGGGAACAATTCAATCAAAGAGCACCGCAGGCTGCACAAAAAAACATTCTCAGTGCAGATTTGTTCCAAAACTTCCTGGGCAGAAGACCACTGCCAAACGAGCGGTGCTGTGCCAAAAATTAGGAAAGAACAGATTCAGTTTGTTCATTCTTGCTAGCCGTAATCAACATGGATGTAGCCGTAACAGATCGCACTACTTTTACTCGTAACAAATATTTATTTTACCGGGCTTTCTGAGCCTGCATGGTCGAAACCGATCATTCCCATAGAGCGTCTCGCGCAAGGGGCCCTCAAAGTGGATACATATAAAAGAAACTGCCTATTTGCGATGGCACCTTCCGAAACCTGTCCGTTCACCTTCCGTCCTACGCAGCTTGAGGTATCCAAAATGCCTGATGAAATTTTTATATATTTCTTACATCGTTGATCCAGATATTTGTCCACACGTATGCACATATAGTGTGTCACAAGCGAATCTGACCCTGTAAAGCGAGAGCCTGGAAAATCGGCGCCTGCAGAGAAAGCTTAAACTTTCACCGAATGTGCACTATAACCAGGTCAAATTTACCGTGTGAAACTGCAAGACGTCATTTTATTCTGTAAACAAAAAATTAGAGCAACGAACTTGCTGAAGTCATTCATGGCGCGTTCGCAGACAATCATGATATGACGCTGTTAACTTGTGGCGCCATGTCCCGATAGCCACAGCGAACAGACGACGCACTCGGCAGTCTGCTAGTTGCAACTCTATTGGAAGATGGCGCCACGAAGTTAACAGCGCCGCTAACTTGATCATCTGCGAACGCGCTCGACGTTGACTCTGCGGTTTCGCTGTTTTCATTTTAAAGCGATATTAAAGCGATAGATTTATGGGCAACACTTTGCAGATATTTCGTCCTCGTGAGGTTGTTGTCGCCGCGGGCGAAGAATGGAACAACCTTTTTCCTCTACCCCTGGCGCGAGGAGAGAGAAGTCGGAACTGCCCGTTGGCCGTGCCTCGCGTAGAGAGTGAAGAGGGCGAGTCCTGGCGTCCCGTCAAGAATAGCGCGACAATGGGAGAATCTTCGAGTCGTCTGCTTGAAAGACTGTTTTCAAACATTACTCGCATTATGCGAAATCCCACTTTGGCAATATCCAGTTGCTACGCGTAATGTTCTGATATTTTAAGAATCTTCCACAGCGCTTACCAACTTACTTCACGGGATCACCAGTGCAGTCGTCAGTGGCATCCGCGACGCCAATCACGACGTCTATGAGAATTGACCACGTCCTCAGGTACGTGACGGCACCATTCCCGCATTGGGGGACTCCTGCTACAGCTATCGCTATCGTTTCTTCGCACACTGTTTGCGAAAAATACGACTTTTTACAGGAATAGAACTCACGCCTTTAGAATTTCACACGGTAAACTGACCTGCTCGCTTCACCTTCGGCTTTCGGTGAAAGGCGAAGGTGAAGTTTCTATGTGCAGGTGAAGTTTCTTCTTCGCATTTTCTAGCGTCAGTTCTGGTTGCACCACTCTATAAAGATGTTCTCAATTTCCGCCAGAATCTAACTATAACTAAGACACGTTTGATACTATAAATGTGACTGAGTTTTTCATTATATTTGTTCGTCTATTTTATTTGTTTAGGAACAAAGCTGACTTTATCAGCATATTACATAAAAATGAGCCATACCTCCAATTTATGCTTCATTTGCCAATATATTTGAGAGGAATATAAGATCATCGCCTCAGTGGCAACGAAAAAAGAAACAAAAACATTTAGAAGGACATGCGACCCCGAATAAACACCGATATACGGTAACGTAACCAACGCGACAGATAATCAAATAACCTTCTCCCGCACATCTATAGGTGTCTTCGACATATTATGGTGAATTAGGAATTTGACCTAGCGCTGTGTCTTTGCTTACTACGATTTGAAGCCTGACTCCCTTCCTCTAGCTCAACTAAACGCGTCCCTCGCCTTTCGCACATAAACTTTATTTCGCACCCTGCAACGTAAGACAAAAAGCTAACGTTGCACATGGTCACATCATGTTTGGCCCCATGGCACAATCTAGTATCATGTTCTAGCGTCTTTTCGGCCGAATCATTTAGAAATTATTGATTGTCTATCTGACTACTCTGCGCAGTGTAATAGGCGCAGTAGCACGTTTTGGAATCTGTGGGGTGTTGACTTGCTTTTGCGGTGAACCTACGAGTGCCGCTATACTTGTTTCAGCTTAAGTACGGGCCCAGTCAACACTATGAGCTAATGAGACCAATCAACCACCGTCAAAAGCGCGAGTAACGAAATCTTTTTCTCTTCGTGATTAGTTCAGCGATGAACGCAGAGAAACATAACGAGCACCATAAGGGTGCGCTTCTGACGCGGTCTGATTGGTCCCATGAGCTCGTAGCATCGGCTGAGTATGGGCTTAAGATGATACAACGTATAGAGGACACTTTGGGGAGTTGTTTGTGGCTCCATGTTTGCATAATAATCTTGGTATTGGGAGCTCACGCTGCCACCTTGAAGTTTGCGGCATCTAGCGGTTCTTCCAAAACAATTCGCGAAAACTCCCTAGCTCAAATAGTAAGAACATTTTGGAAAAAGATGTAGCCTTAAGATGCGGGGAAATAAGGAGGAAGTGATGCAGTTTAAATGCAATAGCAAAATAAAAAAGGTAAGCATTTGAGGTAAAAAATGAAAGCCGTTTACAACTCCCTGTAACGCCGAATTAGAGCGCAGCTCTTGAGGAGGAGGGGAAGGCACGGGGGGGGGGGGGCACGTGACCTCGGGGAGGGGGGGGGGGTCACGTGGCCTGGGGGTCACGTGACCTCGAGGAGGGGGGGGAGTTTCCCGCCAAATCTAGCGGGGAAAATTTTCACGAAATTTAGCGGGGAAAATTTTCCACTAGTTTTAGCGGGGAAAATTTTCCGCTAAATTTAGCGGGAAAATTTCCCGCCAAATTTAGCGGGGAAAATTTTCCGCTAGATTTAGCGGGGAAAATTCTCCGCCAGATTTAGCGGGGAAAATTTTCCGCTAGATTTAGCCGGGGAAAATTTTCCGCTAAATTTAGCGGGGAAATTTTTCCGCTAGATTTAGTGGGGAAATTTTTCCGCTAGATTTAGCGGGGAAAATTTTCCGCTAGATTTAGCGGGGAAAATTTTCCGCCAAATTTAGCGGGAAAAATTACCCATCATGCACCGCGCGGTTACGCCGACGGCGACGGCGACGGCGACGGCGACGCCGACGCCGCCTGGCCGGAACGGCCCCTAAGAGCTGCGCTCTAACGAAATGAGACGGCCGCTTTACAGGAAGAGAAGCGAGCCAAGAAAGAGGGCAGTGCCAGAACTAATCAGCCAAAGTTCGTGTTGCTTTATTGACACATCTCACGAACTTCAGTGCGCAACTATTTGTACGGTTCTAAGACATCATCTAGAGGCGCACAAGTGAACAACGCCTATGAACTGGTATAAAGCACTTACCATAAAGAGATCGACCTTGTACCGCTCGTCCGCAGTCATATTTATTGCGTTCTAAAAAAGAAACAAGCAGAAATGTTTTGGAGCCATATATATTCCTCTTTCTAGCCTGAATGTTTATACGAGACGCGATTGTAAATGAAGAGAACAAGTATGGGCATAATGGTTTTCCCTCTCGCAGACACGGGAAAGGCTCCTGGTTGGGAGACTGACGCCACAAATTTTCCGATCCGCAAAACACGCACATGAAACACACGCACATTGCACACGCGTTTACATACATGCGCAACCTCCAACCTCACAACACGCTCAAAACAGGGACACGCACATATGCATTCAAACATACAGGTACACCCCCCGCACATATTTCCACGCACACACCTGCACACGCGAATATAGACTAGTAAACCTCGAAACACAAATCACACTCACATAGGAGCATGGACATGCAACTGGCACCTACACACACACACGCTCACAAAACTACACGCGCGTATACAGACATGCACAAGACAGATTCACATAAGAATATGGACATCCCCACATACTGCACACACGTTTGCAAACACGCTCTCGCTTGGCCCAATGGCATGGTTCGCGCGTTCACTTTGCGCGGAACACACGGGAGCCAATCATCGTGATGCACGAGAGGAGAGCAACGACTGAGCAGACACAAATAGCGATCGGACCTGTCGGTGCGATTCCCCTGGGAACACCGGTACTCGACGCACCGACTCGCTGCTTTACTACTCGCCTCGTTTCTGGGCGTGACACCGCCTGTGGAAACAAAGCGGGGTGCCGCCTAGCTCTGGGCACCCCGCTTCGTGCTCTTATCCACACTCGGTTGGGGACGCGATGTATCGCCAAGGATGCTGCTAAGTGTTCACGGACGACTTGGGCTTAACTCGTCAGCTCGTTTTCTCTCCTCGAGATCTCCGGCGCGGATTGTAATGATACTAAAACATGACCTGAATATAATATAGAGTTTCACGATTATGGAATAAATTAGCAGCACAGGCCTTTGCGACGATAGTATGCCAAGGTTGCTACCCAGACTTTACAGGGCCGATTAATACAAGGAACGAGTGTAAAAAGCAGACGAACTCTGCTCCGCATACAAGTACACCCTTTCGCTCCTTGTCTGCACTTATAAGCTGCGGTCACAATCCGAATATATGAGTCCAACTGCACTCTGCAAGCACTGTCTGAGGCGTATGATGCGACTGTCCTACCAAACCTTCTGCAGACATGTTCGAAGATGTATGAAGCAACCGAATTGGGTTCAGGCGTGTCCGCAGACAACAAACCCATCTCAGCAGGAGTTGCGCGACGCCACAGCTGCCGCGGTGCATTCTGGTACCTGTAGTTCTCTCCAGTTTTCCTGACCGCGTCAATGCGCCTTGTATGCCCGGCGTGTAGAACTTTTTGGTGTTAGCACGAGAGTTTTAGTCGTGTGTTCACACGTGGTTTTCAATAGGTGGCGTCACGTGTTGTGCGTCAGGGTACTAGAATAACAGTATTAGGCAAAAATGCATCGGATTTTATGTCTTCCCGAACAAACTCCGCCTCCGACTAGAGTGACTAAGAAAGATAAACAAACCCGGACAGAATGACGGGAAAGAGAGGGTTTTTCGATTTGTTTCGCAGTTTCCTTCGTGATTTATATCCACTACATTGCACGTTAGCTAAAGACTGTAAGGTCACAGCGCACGAGACTATAGTAGGGCGTGCCGAAGTGTTCCGTGCGTTGGAATCTCCCTGAGCACTGGCTCCGTAGCGGTCTATCTCAATCGGGACCTCCGCGCTGCTTTGCGACGGCCGTTTTCTAAACAGTGTTTGCTCGAAGCTTTTGGCTGGTTATAGTGTTATTGCGACAATATGTTCCAAGCACAACTGCGCTTCAAAAGATCGGGACAATCACTAAAAAAAAAAGCAATGATTACTGAAATGCATCGCTCGAAATTAAACCCACTTTTCCGAAAACAGTCTTTAAATTTGTTTTAACAAATCGTGAAAACACCGCATAATAAAATTTAAAAGTACAACACATGCCGCCGAAAACTCAGCAAAAGATCCTAACCCACCTTGTGGTGGTCTATTAGTCCCCAACTTAATTTTGGGTGGACTCACTGGTCCGTTTTGCACAACACCAGTCAACACCGCAGGGAAAATCTTCCACTGTCGGGTGACTGTTAACGTTCAAAGCTGGCACAAAAAAATAAATTAAATACAAATTGTACACAAAAACTCATTTCCCCTCCACGTTTCTAGGTTTTGGCATGGTTGCTCCTATTTGACAGATGCGAGTTGTTACAGCGCGCCAGGCATGTTCTTTTTGTAGATCGTTTCTTCTGCGTGTGCAGGCTTCATCCGCAGTTCATCCTGTACCCTATCACTCAGGATGTCAGCCAAAATAAAACGACCTTTAAAAAACTATCGCTCCCGGAGAAAGTGTATTTGCATCTTCTCACTTCGTTGTCGATGAAACGATGCTCACGCCTGAGCGCTACCAAGCTGCATTTCCCACCGACAGTCTCGATGCAGTTCCGCGGTGCTATACACCGTGCCGACGGTCACTCAAATTTTCGCGTCTTTTGCCATAT
This sequence comes from Ixodes ricinus, assembly GCA_037355805.1. Taxonomy (NCBI): domain Eukaryota; kingdom Metazoa; phylum Arthropoda; class Arachnida; order Ixodida; family Ixodidae; genus Ixodes; species Ixodes ricinus. The sequence goes on from JAZHYW010051481.1 coordinate 17,030, forward strand.
AACTTGATGGTCACTTGTTTGCGAATTCATTGAGATGTCCAGCAGCCAAAGTGCTCCAGCAGTGGCGCCATTTTTTTCCCTCGGCCGCATTGGGATCACCTCGTGAACGACCCGAAGGTGGCAGCAGACGACGAAGCGATTCTGAAGCGATAAGACGACTGAAACTGCTTTCCTGAGCTTGCTGACAAACTAAGGCATCGGAAACAACACCTTCCTTTAAAGTACACACATGACAGAAGGATTCAAGTTGACGACGGAACGTCCCAAACGATGATATACGATGATGTAGGATGGTGTACGCGCAGCGCAGCCCTGTGCAGCTGGGGAGCCGGGACGCGATGGCTACAAGTAGCATGGCGGCGGCACCACCTCCGGAATGTGCGCGCCTGCGCAGTTCGCTAGGTGAGACCGGTCTATCTTTCATTGCTTCATCGAACATCGTTTGTTTATTGTATAAGCAGTGTGAGTGCGGCTTTAGGAACCCAATGAGTACTCACAGCATGTTTGAGTCTCTCACTCTGTCGGCAGTCGTAGTACTAAAACGTAAGAAAATAGGGACTGGTTAGAAAGCTGCTGGTCACGAACATCAAAGGCTGCTTTAAATTGCGCAGATTAGTTTATATCGCTTAGCTGCACACATCTTTGAATCATAACCGTCGCCGTGGTGCGTACGCTGTTAAAGGCGTAAAGGAATGTAACTAAAAAAAACAGAAAAATGAAAGACGTTTACAATCCCCTGTAACGCCAAATTAGAGCGCAGCTCTTGAGGAGGAGGAGGAGGGGAAGGTACGGAGGGGAGCTTATGCCCCTCCTTCTTTCCTCTCATTTAGGGGAAAATGTTTCCGCTAAATTTAGGGGGGATTTTTAAGCTAAGTTTAGCGGAGAATTTTTTCCGCTAAGTTTGGTGGGGAAATGTACCTATAATGCACCGCGGGCTACGCCGACGCCGACGCCGACGGCGACGGCGACGGCGACTTGATGCCGCGTGAAAGGCAACAAAACGCCGATCAACATCGCCGACGGCGATGTCGGGCGCCTGTTTTTGGCTTGAGCGGCGTCGCCGACGCCGACGCCGACGAGCGACGCCGCTCAAGCCGGAAACGGGCGCCTAAGACTGCGCTTAAAAACTGAAAGTATTTAATGTTGATCGGTGTCACGTCTCTTTCCTTTGTTCTTCCACCGCTGTGTAATAAAGAAAACCACGTCCGCCCGTGAAGCGTACTGTTTCCTTGGTGCAGACATGCGCAGTCCTAAAATTATTGTACTTCTGCTGAGCTTCCCCAGGCAACGCACCGTACGGGGATTCAAGGGGGCGGCTTCGAACACCAAGGAGAGGCCCGGCATCTGAAGGAGTCCCAAGGGAGACAGACACGCTTTGGGGAAGCCCTAGAATCTTTTAGAGGTTTATGAAGCAACGGTGCAAATTCACCTGAGTACTGCTTAGAAACATAATTGTTCAAAAATGTACGGAATAGACACCTTCCAAACGGTCCATCTGATCAATGTTTTCAGTGTCTGAACATGTTGCACGAATAGGATGGTTGCTTAGTTCTCCCAAACATTAAAGCTTGTGAAAAGACCGACTTTCGAACAAATAGTTAATTCCTACTAAAATGTGCGTATGCAGCGCATTTGTCGTATACGTTTTTTAGGTGCGAAGTCAGTGGACGAGTTACGGGCATCAGTGTGGAGGATTTGAATTCATCCTCAAAACTACAGGATGCCCCGAAAGAAATTGCAGTGTTTTTCACCATAAAAAATTAACTACTCATCGCCGAGCGCTCATTCTCCGTAGCGATAGCGGTTCGAAAAATATGCCGAAGTTTCAAAACTGACCGTTATTTTATTCAAATGCTATAAGTAATTTTCTGAAATTTCCAAGGGGAAAATGGCGGCCGATTGAGTTCTCGAATACATGGAGCTCAAAGGCGCCAGCTACTGAAAACGGGCGAAAACCTGGCCCAATTTTCCCATTGAACTTTTCAAAAAAATATTTTTATCTTGAGAATGAGAAAACGGTTTGTTTTGAAACTTTGGAATCGGGTTGGAACAGCTAGCGCTATATTCGGGGCGGAAAATAAGCGTTCGGCTACGGTGAACTAGAATAGAAGTAGTGGAAAAATAGCCGGCCTCCAGCTGAAGCGCTTCGTGTAGAACCTACCAGGTAGCACTGGTGTTCGATTCCGGAGCAATCCAGCCAGCGAAGTTCGCGCCAAGCGTAGTTGTTATTGATCTTAGCCCATGTATGCTTTATGGGTGTTTCAACGTCTATAAATTAATGTTTCAAGCTTACTTGGGCAATGCAGTGAAAACCGAGGTAACCAGTCTTGCTTGTAAACCTGAGACTGGGGCAGTAAGGAACACAACAGAAGGTAGCGACAGGTAACTGTCTTCTTTCTACCAGAAGGTAAAAGGGAGACGTTGTTGACTCGAACCTATGCGAAGAGACTCGAACCTATGTAATCACAATGCCATGCACTTTACATTCACGAAAGCAAATTGCAAAAACGACCATAGACACCACAGAAACCATCTGAGACACGTTGCGACGCGCACGCCATGTCCCATGTTACAGTAGCCATGTTCACCGGATTTCGACAACAGCGCCACTGGCGGCAGTCTACACTTCTGGCTTCGACACGACCGATGGGGCGCCGCCGACACTTTTTCCACTGCCCCTATATTCTAATTCACTATAGTTCGCCGATTCGCCGTTTATTTTGGCGGGACACGCTGTATATGGTGGACCTCATTGCTCAGTGCTACCCTCGCGGGCTGACTTGCTAAGACGCGTCATTGGTTTGTTTCTATCACACACTGAATCTTTATTCTTGTAGAAAATGAAGTGATATCTGGAAATTAGACTTACCGTGTCGGCAAAAATTTCCATTCATTACTCAGACGCAGCCTTAGTAGGAGTTAGACGAAACAAAACTATACGGCCGTGGCTTTAGGAAACTCACAATTGTCCTCATATTGTTTTCCAATCATACTTAATGATTTATAACGCAAGCTAGTACAAACGGGGCGTGTCTAGTGCTGCGTCTAAGAAACAGGCGCTCGACGACGGCGAAGATAAAGCATGACCGACGCACGAGATCAGCCGAACTTTGCCTACGCCGCGATACTCGCCATGTTTATAGTTGTAATATATTGCCACTAAAGCGCTAAATGTAATGTCTCCGAGTCATTGATGGACCGGAATATACAACATCTACGAGCCGGTTTAACGCGAGTTGTAGAAAACTTCACCTTTCGCAGCATAGCAGGTTCGTTGCAGACGGCTTCCGCTGTAAATTTCATTTCGCACCCGCTCGATATATTATGATGCAGGATCTAGAAAACAAAATGCGGAGCAAAATATTCATGCGTGTTTCCCACCATACAGAATCTCTGCGCGAAGCTGCACTGAAGGACCTGTGGCAGAGTGGGTAAGTGCCGAGGTGCGCACAGTGGGGGTCGCGGGGGCCTAGGAAAACCAAGCCGCTGATAGATCTGCTCTAAAGAGGAAGGGGGAGAAGAAGTGTCGCCGTATTTGGCGTTCGGCTATTTTAGGTGTCGCGCTTTAAGTTTTCGCAACTGAGTGTTAGAGCATCATAGCTCAGAGCACATGGAGCGAAAGCACCAACTGCAGAGCTAAGAGATCTTGGATTCAATCCTGAATCCTGCACGTTTCAATCTGGGTAAAAATCACACCGGCGTGCTGTCGTATATCACTACTGCGCACGTGAAAGAGCCCAGGCTAGCAGCGGTTCAGCAAGTGATAAATTTTAATCAACAGCCGAGACACCAGATGCCCAATGGGGCTGGCTAACTTCCTGCTCTACAAAAAATACAATTTTTTTTTTAAGCTGCAGGGCAGAATTTACACCAGGCGTCGTCAGGCCACTGGCTAACGGCCCGGATCCGGTCCACCAGTAAGCTTCAACTGCACCGTCCGCTAAAACATATGGCACAAATGGCAGATACCTGCGACGGGGTGTGACGGTTAAAAGCGCGAAGAAGACGAGGGCAAGTAAAAAGATACATACGTACATCAAGAGCGGACTTGCATATGAGGTTTAAAGTTTAATTTGAATTGATGAAACAAAACAAAAAATATATATATGCCTTATCAACAAACACCCATGTCATGTACGCACACCGTCCTACTAATCTACATTTATTCTTACTAGCTTGGCCTATCAAAGGACTCTAAATACCCCACTTCTGAACCAGAGAGGGCAATCGATGGAGCGCTAACGCATGTATCGTGACCGCACTCCTTTATAAAATATGCTTCTGAAATTTCCCTCGTCATTTTGTTTCGCTTACGGCTCAAGACAATCATGTCATGAAACTTTGAGACACAATCGCATCTATTGCAGTGCACCGCCTGAATACCCGCGGGCGACGATCTGCGGGTAATCGATGTGGCGGGTTCGAATCCCGAACGAGGTGCCCGCAATCTGACGGAGGCTTATTGCGGAGAAGGCGCCGTGTAACCGAGCTTTCGGTTGCACGTCAAAAGATCCCCGGGTGGTCCAAATTAATCCTCAGTCCTCCGCTGGGGCGTGCCAGATGCCCGTCGTTGGTTTGGCACGTAAAACCCCCAAACTTGAATTGAATTGCGGGTAATCGACGATTTGCGGGATAGTGTTCCAAAGTTTTACGAAAGAATTATATTGAGCCGGAACCGAAACAAAGCGACAAGAGAAAGTTCAGAAGCGCATTTTGTAAAGAAGTGTGGTCACGATGGATGCGTTATCGCCCCATTCGGAGGTTTCCCAGGAATTAAAATTAGAAGGGTGGGGGGTTTAATTTTTTTAGGGGAGAGGGAGGGGGGGCGCATTGAGAATAGAGGAGTCGTTGCGAATTAAGGCGGTGCCTTCAGAAAAACGTGGAGGGGTGTACACTCACCCCCTAAGGGGTGTGTAGGGAAATCACTGACCCCATCCATTGCCCTCCATGATTCAGAAGTGGGGTTTTTACAGTCCTAGCTAGTAAGAATAAATGTAGATAAGTAGAACGATGGGCGTACATCACATGGGTGTTTTGTTGATACGGCATATATTTTTCCTTCTTTGATTAATTCAAATTAAGCTTCAGTTGCAAGTGCGCTCTTGAAGTGTGTGTCTTACTTTACTGGTCCTCGTCTCTTTAGAGCTTTTAATCATCACAATGTATCACCAACTAGCCCAAGTGAACACCCTTATACTGTGACGGATGTTGGCGCTGGGGAAAATTTTGATAAGCGTGCAGGTTCAAAAAATTTTCCAACCGCTAAACTTTCAGGTTGCAGCTTTGTGCTGCCAAAATGCTCAATCGAGGATGACTGGTGCCTACATTTTTTTTTTCTTTTTTACCTTTCTTTGGAATGGGTACACTTGAAGACGTGTGTATCACAAAGAGAGTAAATGACTGGGCTCAATAATTAAACGAAATACAGTGCTGGCACCATAGCCACTGAGATCGGCTCGTCTCCCGTCCGCTTCAGGGCATTCCAGCTCGTCCACTTAAAGGGCTGCGAATTCCTTCGCTGCACCGTTGCATCACATTAGGGATTTTTCGTACCGTGTATTGCACGGCGTTTTAACCAGCGATTCTACCGTAGTTCAGCTCTAGCAACAGGTTCGGCAACTATAATTGTAAATACCAATCTTAGTTAACATCTCGTTGAGATGTTAACTAAAATTGAGGTGAATATTTTTTCGTTCTTGTTACCCACGGGACGTTTACTGGAGGTGGTTCTTTTCTTCTTTTTTTGTATTCGTGACTTGGTTCACGCGTTTTCATATCCTTTTTGAGTGTCGTTTTATCTCAAATATTTCGTAAATATGCCGCAGACAGCAAGTACTTACGCGTAGACAGAAAGTCCAGATTCACGCCCCTATTGAAAAGCCTCATTGGTAGAAGCAATTTTTGTGTTCAATAAACACGTATGAAAAATACGAGATATATAAGAACATATAAGAACCACATAAGAACCATATAAGAACTATATAAGATATATAAGAACATGTAAGAACCATAAAACAATTGTGACAAGCGTCCTATAAGTTTCTATTATGGTTCTCATATGTTTTTGCATATCTTGTATGATTCCTATGTGTTTATTGGCACAGAAATTTCTCATACAAATGGCTTTTTCACTAGGGGCAGCCCTTACGTGACAGCATAAAGTTATTTTATAGGTCTCGATTTTCGTATTTTCAGTTGAGGCTTGACAATGGCGTGATCGAAGTAAAGTCACTTGGATTTCCTTAATCAGTTGAATCAGTAAGAACGACAATGGTGTGCTCCTCAATAATTACGCCGTCTCAGTGTCAGAGCGCCGTCCAAGGCTCGTTTGCCGATAAGGCAGCGCGTTTCTCGTGTTGTAATACGGATCGCCCTTTTCAATCCTGTGACTGATTACGTAAAAAAAAACAAATTACATTCGACGTGCACTGCGGAACACTCTTAATGCAGGTTTGCCAAAGTGTATATTATGCCAAATCATAGATGGGGTCATCGTAGTCTAGATTTTGAAAGTACCAAAGTATCCTCCTGTCATTTTATTTCAGAAAGATTGCTCGCCGTGATAACTTTCAGGCTATGAATTTTCAGTATTTGTTAAAAGTTTACTTACACTCGTCGTGAGGTTCCTCTGTATACTTCGGTGGGACGTGTAGCAGCCTGCGTACTTCTTGATAAATGTTGCGGTGGGTCCTGCATAAAGACAACGATACCCTTCACGTTCAAAAACCAGTAAGCAAATGTCTACTCATCTGCACCCGACCCCTACTATAAAAACCAGCACATTATAAAAAATGTAGCATTAAAAACATTACCATCAACCTTTTTTGCGTATCTGCTTCTGTGCAAGAGCAAATGAAAGGTTTGATCCTATAAACACGGGACAATTGAATGTCAACGTTCAAGCTCCAAATATCACGCAGTAACACTGATCAACGGTACCAGTCTAAGGCCGAGTAAGACGTGTACCACCCGGTACGAAAATGTCGGATATGGCCCTGATATATTTTATACATGTGCCATATATGATAATATAAGGAGTCAGATATGGCAATGTACCACTATATATGGGAGCAGATACGGCCAGATATCGCCATATAAATGGGCAGATACTGCCATATTGGCAATATAGACCGTTCCATTAGGGTCATAGCAGAGAGGGTAATAGAGCGAAAAAAATGCCCTCCCCTCTCACCCCGCATGTCGTCTCCGCCGAGTGGGCTGTAGTTAGCATCCGGCTGGCGTGCAAACTCTGTTTAAAATCGCGTCATTTTGGAAATTTCAAGCGCAGATGCGCAGATTTTGGTATGCCTTGTTATCGTGTAATACTATGCTAGATAAAAAGACTAACAGGGTCCAATTGCGCTGTTACCTGCGTGCAAATAAAAAAAAATAGGGAAAACTGTGTCAGATTGGCCGGTCTCTCCGGCGAAAAGTAAATCCGGTTACTGTACCTTTATTACTATACAAAGTTCGTACTGGTGTAGGCCTTTAGCGACCATGAGTGGAAGTCTGAAATAATAAATAAAAACGTGCTCTCCTGCCGCAATACACGCAGTAGTTGAGGGTAGTACTGCCGGCTGACTCAACTGCTATTTAAGTAACGGAAAAAAGATATGCTAGTTGATCATTTACCGAAATAGAACAACAGAGAGCTATAGGCTGATTTTGGAGTAGCCATAACTATTCTAAGAACGCGAACCACTTCACAACGGCAGCTACGAGCGAGAGTTCGATGTTCCGTACAGCCCGCCGCTACAGCCCAAAAATGGAGAATGGCAGCCTCCCGGTTTGTCGTCTGCTAGCGGAGTCGGGCGCGTGCCCTCTCTCTCGTTTTACCCCGCCGAACCCGCTGGATTTCCCGGATGTATGGAGAGGGCGCTGCTGTCGAGACAAAATGGTGCCGCCCGGAGAGCGCTAAATGGAATGGTCTCTACGCCGTAGTGAAAAAGTCATTTGCATGAGAAATTTCTTATGTCCAATAAACACATATGAATCATACAAGATATATAAGAACATATAAGAACCATATAGAGAACTAGATAAGATATATAAAACCATATAAAAATCTATAAGAAACTTCCCACTATTTTCTTATATGGTTTTTGCATGTTCTTATATATCTTATATAATTCTTATATATTTTCTATATGTTCTTATATATCTTGTATGATTCATATGTGTTTATTGACACAGAAATTTCTCATACAAATAAGAATTTTCAATCCGGCGTATATAATATGGCCATATATCGCCTTATAGGGCGTACGAATACAGCCTATATCGCTGTATAAAAGTTAAAATAATGCCATATACGACATATACGGGTAAAAATATATCCCCTGATAATGATATATGGGCCCGTTTCGGTCGTGCAAGCAAAACGTCAAATGTACTCGCCAAGACACTATTTGATTGATCTATATTGCATGAGTCTCATGTTACTGGTTAACTATTGTTAATATCCTTAAAGTTAAGATATTCCAGATATTTTGAGCAATTAATCAATTGAGGATTTTGAAGATTGAGAGACAAAATGAAATACCGCTTCATGTTTGACGTGTTACAGCATTACGAAGTGCATAATATCGAAAAGCGAGTTAATCAAAATGGATTTTAGATCGCAGCTCTTAGGCGCCTGTTTCCGAGTTAAGCGGTGTCGGCGTGGCCATCGGTGTAACCGCCCCGCTAAATTTAGCGAGAAGTTGAATTGGTGCTTATGTCACGTGACGTCAATTTTCCCGCTTAATTCTAGCAGTGAAACTAACTTTGTTCATGTTTCCCCGCCAAATTGAGCGGGGAAACACGAACCGTTTGCTTACAAAGATGCAAGACACTACTTCGTCTTCACCAATCATTTTTCCTTCGAACGGCTGCGAAGCCGTTGCGCCCGCAGTACCCTCCGGAGCATGTTTTAAAAACCGTTCGCGCAGCATCGCAACCTCCTGTTGGCGAGCGTCTGTGATTCATCGTGTGGTGAAAGCGGAAGATGTGCTGTCCATGGTGTCTTTTATGTGCAACTCTTTCGTAAAAAAAAATTTAAAAACGCAACCTAACAGTGTACACATAATTTTAAATTTATTGGTAAATATATATATATATTTATTTATATATTTATTTGTGGACATCGTGCGCAAAAAAATAGTCGCGCTTATTTTTTCATTTAAAATTATAATGTGGGTTATACGGCATATAACATAGTATCTTCAAACCCGCATCGTTTTGGGTCACTTTGGAGCTGGACAGCTTCTTTGGAAGTTTAAAAGCTGGACTTCATAGAGCTGTCCTGTTCACTCGGTATTGACAGCAGGGTAGACGCTATGCGTGTTTTAGGCCAATCCTGTCTCCGGTTAGGGTCACGTGCCTGCAGTCTAGAAGCTGGTGATAAGGCCAGAACACGGCGCCTGCCTCAAGCCCAAGGCCACACATAGCATTCACTGCACTGTCAACCTTGGATACAAGTGAGAAATCATCTCGTTGTAGTCGTTGATGCCCCAGAAGATAAACCTTTTGTGTGGGCACTTCCGTTTTGGCCTTATTTCTTACCGCACAGAGAGCAAAGCCGTAGACTTTGCTCTCTGTGCGCGGGAAAGCGTCAGAAGCGTGGTTGCGTGGTGTGACTGATGATGCATTAGCCGTTGGCAATGTCGGAATGCGTTCTGCCGGACCTAATTTGGCGTTTGTTGCGCTCTGCGTGGCTGCTGCGGATTTCTGCTTCTGCAGTAAGTGCGAAGAAGTCCTCCCAATATATCGGCAACAAGCGATTTCTTCAAATAAGTCAAGAATTTGTTGTGATGCGTTTAGTGTTCGGTTCCTACAAATGACAGCTTAGTGGTACATCGTGTTGAATCTTCACGGACACCTTCCTTCTCATTTTTGTGTTTGAGCGGCGGTTCTTGCCGTGGCCGTGTCGACATATATATCTCAGATTACACCGTTCAAGTCCCGTCTCGTCAACGTAACGTGCTCTGCAACCTATTTCGCGGCACTTGATAGTTTTCCTAAAGGTACTCTTCCAGATTACTTCTAGAATTAGGCCGTGTCTATCTCCTGGCAGCCGGGAGAATAATTTCTCTGAAATTCTAAATTCATGTCACAACTTCAGGTAGAATACGGATTTTTTTCTCCCTGTGTCGTGATAACCTGTTCCACGGCCACCTTCTCTGTGGATACAGGTTTCATGGACCACACGTTTCGTCGACATTCGTTAAGCGAATGTCGATAATTCTGCTTTCCTGGGAATTAAGTTGAGCGAAATGAGGAGTGGCGTAAAGCGCAGCTCATGTAAAAATTAATAAAATTTGGTACATGCATAATATTTAATTGATATTTTTCTTATACAGATGAGAAGTCACTTTTGGTAGATATTTATTGAAACAACAATATATATAAAGGTTGACTTATTTGATTGGGATATACCTGGCCTGATATGGGAGGCAAATATACCCCTATTTGGCAGACCCAGATATGGATATATAAAAATTGGGCATATTTGGCTAGATATGCCTTATATAAACTGATGTGCATGATATGGCAAGATATGGCCAATTTTTATTTAACCATATCTGTTTTGTTTTTATATAAGTCCAGATATGGCATTTTCGTAAGGGGACGCCAGT
>JAZHYW010051482.1:0-61324 GCA_037355805.1 Ixodes ricinus
AGGCTTTCAATATGAGAGAGGGGGAATCGGTGGCCGAAAAAAAAAAAAAAGAATCGGTGGCCGAGTGGGCTAGCGCACACCAGCTTGGAGCACGTGGAGCGAAAGCTCGCGCTGCAGAACCCAGGATCCTGGGTTCAATCCCCACTCCTGCCCGTTTCGACTTGGATGAGCATCGTACCGGCGTGCGGTCGTGTATCACTACTGCGTGGTGCACGTTAAAGACCCCAGGCTAGCGGTTGTACTGGCTAAATTGCTCATCTACAGCTGGGAGACTCGTCGCCCCTGTGAGGCAGGGGCGACGAGTGAGGCAGGGGTTCTAGGCCGTATAAACATACACACAACCCAATTTTTTTTTCAATAAGGGAAGGTGCACATTGAGTTTATACATTTATCCTAAACCTTGTTTTCGCGAGAATACGAATGATACATTTTTTACAACGGGAATTTTGATTTCGGTTTCGTTTTTAAGGTGTGCAACCTTTTAGAATGATTATTCCTTGAAAAATTTGGTTACGAAATAAAGTGCACCACACAGAGATAAATATACCCTTTCTAGGTGCGCGTGCAATCTGGTAGCTGCATATCCAATTATGCGTGTGGACAGGCGAGGTGCGTCGGTGTTCGCCGTGAGCACTGCTGAGCGTGTGTTAAAAGAGTGTACGGCTTCAGTGTTCGGCGAAGGCGGGTATGCAATCAAACGCTTCGTGTCCAAGCAATTGCGACCTCTAATGATGCTTGATGGGGGGGGGGGGGGTCATGAAATGAATATATTTAGGCTTGAATGTGTAGATTCAAGAGTTGGTTGTTAGAAATGTAGTGAGGGCGGCACAGGTTTGCTTCACTTGATGTTTGTTGCGTAAACCCCTACCACTCCAAAGAACACTTGTTTTATTAATTCAGGTAGTAAGCCTCTTGACAGATGGCTTTAATTGAATTATTCTTGAAAAATGTTTACGCCCTCATTTTCTTTATACTCAAAAAAAGTTTCTATACGCGTGAGGTGTAGAGGGTTTTCTTATTTGCAAACTATATGCCATATTTCATGTGAAAACTGTTTTAGGTGTGATGTTTGGTATGGAACATGTTTAGTATACTATGTGGCGTTGGCGTTTGTGGTTAAAGTATAAATTTTGACACTCAATAAGAGGAACTGCAGTATTTGCTCGTGCGGTATAGTTATTGGGGCTTACTTCTGCAATGCCTTGAAGTTTGGTATGCCACCTTGCTGTTAAAAACTTGTCACCGAACGTGTGATAAAATTAAATTTCATGTTAAAAAGCTGTGTGCAAACGTTTGATTTCAAATAAATATTGAATTTTTGTGTTGGATTGAAGTTTGTTTTCTGCATTCATTATTCTGCATAGTGGTTCACTTCAGCTTGATCGCGTGTTGTATACCTTTAATAGAAATATGCCTTATCTGGTTACAGCAACAGGCTTTGTCAGTCTTGGGTAAGTTACTTTTAAAAAGTAATTCGTTACAGTTACAGTTACTTTCAGAAAAAAGTAGCGAAGTTACCGTTACAGTGACCGCTACAAAAGAGTAACTCGTTACAGTTACAGTTACTTTTAAAAAGTAACGACGTTACTTTTCAGTTACTTTTCTGTAACACGAAAAATGTAGGATAAAACCAGAAGACCACCAAGTTTTGCTGCATTAAATTAAAAAGTATGCTTTTTAGTTCATATTGTAACTTAGCAGCAGTTGCTTCTCGAAATTAGTGTCTGAAAGTTTCCCTCGTTTGATGGCAAACACGTCCTTGCCCTTGCTGAACAGGCCCCGCGCAACCAGAGCAACAAGCAAACCCCGCGCAAACAGCAGTAAATTTTGCCTCAACTGTTGACACTACGCCGGAGTAGTGGTCTAACCAAAATACGGAACATTCGCAGTGCCCTCCACTTGTATTGTTGTTTCACGGTTAATTCACCCAATTGAAAAGCGTTTGCGCAGAAAAAAGAAGAACAGCAACAAAGATAAGGCTTCAAGATACTAACATGTAAGTGTTTTGTCACAAAGAACAAGCGCATGTCTAAAGATAACTAGATTTTTTTTTCCATCAAATCTACATGTGGCTATGTTCGGGTCGTGACTCGCGAGAAAGAACGTACGAAGGGCGTTCATAAAGTTCGTATTATCAGCACACAAAATCGAAAAAAACGAAACAAAACAGCCATCAGCATGAGCGCGCGTCCCTCTAGTTTCCGCACAGCCTAAACATCGCATGCTATAGTAGTTTGGAAAGCCGCTAGGGAGTCGAAACAAAAATGGCACCACCCGTCGGTGTCAAGCACATGCAGTGATCCGTTTTCTCCATTTGAAAGGAAGCAATGCCAAGGAGATTCATTCCGAGCTGGTGGCGGTGTTCGGGGACAACGCCCCAGTCTATGACACTTAGGTTAAATGGCGCAGACGCTTTCAGTGTGGCCAAATAAGAGAAAATCATTTCAAGGACGGCGACAAAGTGATTGCTGAAGTGGAGCGATTCCTGAACACTCAAAATGAGGAGTTCTATAACAATGGCCTCCGGCATATGGTGCATCGCTGAAAAAAGTGGGTAACTTTTGGTGGCGAACATGTAGAGAAAGTCTCAACTCCTACTCGACTTTGGTTGCTGAATCTCTATTCCTTGGTGACAATAACACGAAATTTGTGAACGCCCCTCGTACTCACAGGTGTGTGCAAGGCCAACTTGACACTCGAAATGTCGCGACAGACAATTTGGAAAGTGCAAGGAATAGCTATACTTTGTTTCACCTTAGGTCCGAGCGTGGCCGATGCTATGAGCCGAAGGGCCAATCTAACAGCGGGGTTTCAAGACATTAGCCCTGCCCGCCTAGAAAGTTTTTGTCAGTGTATTGAAAGCGAAAACTGGTCTGATGTTCTCAGTGATACAGATCCCGACAATGCGTATAATACATTTTTGGACAGGTTTAAAGTTGCATATGCAAGCAATTTTCCCTCTAGGGCCTTTAAAACATCAAAGAGAATTCGAAAACCTTGGATTACCAAAAAGCATTTGTCTAAAATTAACACAAAAAATCGCCTCTTTCAAAAGTTTAATAAAACAAGAGATCAAGAGGATCTAAAAGAATTCAAAAATTATCGCAACCAACTGACTAAGGAACTCCAAAAAGCCAAAGCTACCTATTATCAAAACAGCTTAAACTCGTCAAGCCAACGCACAGATATTATCTGGAAAAAAGTTAATTCAGTTTTGCAACGAAATCGGCAGCATGATAGTATAGAAAATCTGATTATTGAAGGCAAGGAACTTATAGGAACTGCATTGGCAAATGCGTTTAACGACCATTTTGTAAACTTAAATATCCACCCGTATAGTACAGAAGCCTGTGTTTATATTAAAAAAAGTACCGAGAACACTATTTTATTAGAACCAGTTACTGAGACTGAGTTATTTTCGGTGTTTATGAATTTAAATAACACTACGTGCAGAGACGCAGACGATATTCAAGTAAAACCAGTTAAATACGTTCGAGACCTAATAGCACCTTGCATTACACATATATTTAACTTATGTATATCTAACGGTATATTTCCTGCACGCATGCAGATTGCCAAGATATCTGTATTGCACAAGAAAGGCGACAAGAATGATCTAAATAACTATAGACCAGTTTCAATCCTTCCTGTATTTTCCAAGGGGCTTGAGAAACTTATCCATAGCCGTCTGGCTAAATACTTTGAAAAATACAATATGATTACACAATCCCAATTTGGCTTTCAGAAAAATAAATCAACCGAACTGGCACTACTCGAGGAAAAGGAATTTATTCTGCGCAATCTTGAACACAGAAAGTTAGTACTGGGAATTCTTATCGATTTTACTAAAGCGTTTGACTATTTAAACCATGAACTACTACTAAAAAAACTTCAGTATTATGGAATTCGCGGTCAACCATTACGCTTCTTTCAGTCATATCTTGGTTATCGGAAGCAGTATGTGTGCTGCAATAATTTTAATTCGACAATAAACAAAATTTCGTCAGGTGTACCTCAAGGTAGCATATTAGGACCATTTCTTTTTAACATCTACGTAAATGATATTGTGAACAGTGACCCATCATCAAAATTTATTATTTATGCAGACGACACGACCATACTTTTAGCTGATGATAGGGCAGATGAGCTTGTGTCTAGAGCTAACATCCTGTTAGATAAAATTACTACATGGACCAAGAGAAATGCTTTAAAAATGAATACCAATAAAACGAAGGCAATGTTGTTCCGTCCCCAAAAATAAAACTGTCTCTTCCATAGGCTCTCTATTTCTAAATTCGGAGTGGATTGATTTGGTCGAGTCTTTCAAGACCCTTGGAGTTGTGTTTGCAAATAATATGTCATGGGATAGCCATATTGAATATATAAGTAAAAAGTTATCGCAGGTGGTGGGCTTATTACATCGGAATCGGTATATACTTCCGACATCAGTAAAAATGCTATTGTATAAATCATTGTTTTTTTCTCAACTAAATTATTGTCACCTAGTATGGGGTACAACTACAGCAACAAATCTTTGTAAAATACATAAGCTTCAGAAAAGAATAGTCCGCATAATTGCTAATGTACCTTTTAATTCGCACACTGAAAGCCTGTTCAGAATGTATAATATAGTATTAATTCACAAAATGTATAATTACAGATTTGCAGTAAAGTTTAGAAATGAATTGCTTACTGCTAATAGTCACTTAACCCAATTGTCACATTTAAGAGAACATACACTCCATTATCGCTTTCGAAACCCTGAGCGCTGGAGCGTACCTACCAGTCGATTGAACATCGGCAAGGAAATGTTATCATTCAGGCTACCTAAACTCCTAAACATTTTTTGTTCCAATAATATTTTTCCAGAGAATCTATCAATGAATGAAATACGCTCACTAATGTACGATTTTTGTTATGACTGATTTTATTTTCAACACTCGTTATCAGTGGTTACGTAGTGATGAAATTGTTTGATTTGTGTATGTGATGTGAATGTGTGCTTCTTTTCCCTTTGATTTTGTTCATATTGTGCATTGAGTGTTAGTTTTTATGTTTTTGTAGTTATTTTAAAGACACGCCGCTGTCGAATGTAACGGGGGCCGAGGGCTCGTCAAGCCGTTTAAACACGGCTTTTTTCTCGGCCTCCGCCATTTTTTGAAATGGAAAATAAAGTATTATTATTATTATAAAAAGGCGCACCGTCATGGCGTGCTCTCCGCAGTTGATAGGACCAGCGGTGTTCGCCGTCTTTCTGCGCGTGCTCCTCCGCTGGCTCGTTCTATCGAAAGCGGAGAACGCCATGACGTTGCGCTTTTTGCGCTGTATGATTGGACCTTCGGCTCATAACCACGGCCACGCTCGGACCTAAGCTGAAACCAAGAATAGATTGCACTCGTTCAATGATATATTGTTCATAAAAAACTGGAAAGTAACGAGAAAAGTAACTTCGTTACTTTCATCGTTACCTCAGAAAAAAGTAATAGAACTACAGTTACAAGTTACATTTTTTAAAAGTAACTCGTTACAGTTACAAGTTACCAAAAAAGTAACGAAATTACAGTAACGCGTTACTAGTAACGCGTTACTACCCAAGACTGCACGAGGGTGACAAGTGACGTCACGAGGGCCACCTGTTACGTCACGAGGCTGATCAGTGACGTCACGAGGGTCACGTGTGACGTCACGAGGGTCACGATTGAAGTCACCCTCGTGAAATCACACGGGCATGCTGTCCCCCTCCCTCCTCCTCCTCCTCAAGAGCTGCGCTCTAATTCGGCGTTACAGAGAATTGTAAACGTCTTTCATTGTTTTCGACTTCCAATGCTAACCGCATGCTTGGCTATCTAAAACGTAATTTTTTCCAGACTCCTTCGACTTTGAAACTCTTTTTCTATAAAACACTAGTCCGGCCAAAACTTGAGTACGCTTCTGCTGTTTGGGATCCTAACACTGAGAGCCTCGTCGGCGCCTTGGAAGCTGTCCAGAATAGATCTGTGCGCTTCATTTTTTCTAATTACCATCGTACATCAAGCGAAACCTCTATGAAAAAATGCCTATCCTTACCAACTCTTTCTTTACGCCGACAGTTTTACCGATTAAGTTTATTTCAGAAAATATTTTTTCACAACCCAATCCTTAAGACTGAACTCTTACTGGAGCCATCCTATATATCACCACGTAATGATCACATACATAAAGTCGAAATTCCGCAGTGCCACACTAATACCTACTATAGATCATTCATACCTCGTACGTCTGCTGACTGGAATCACCTTTCCACATCCATCGCCACAATTGTTAATCCTGTTGATTTTAAAAATGCTGTATTCATACTACTAGAACTTGATTAGTGATTTGAGTGTTCTATTAACTTGTACGTAATAATCCCACCCCTCTGTAATGCCTTCGGGCCCTGAGGGTACCAATAAATGAAATTAAATTAAATAGGTCCAACAAACTAGCCACACTACAAGCCTTGTTGCTACTGCGTTAGCCAGGAATTGTTTTCGGGAAAGGAGGGGTTGGGGGGGGGGGGCGGAGCTGGCTGAGATGTTTTCGACTCGAGCTGCGGAAGGGTGTTGGGGGTCGAAATGCATGTGTATATTATAAAAAAGTCGGCTTGATTTTCTTTGGCGTGTGTGTGTGTGTTGGGGGGGGGGGGGAGGGGAAGGGTATGGGGGGAGGTGGGAGGCTGGAGCCCCATAAGTTTCCCCTCTGGCTACGCCACGGCTTGTTGCCCCAGAGGCGCCAAATCTCCGGGCACCATCACCTTCTCTGATGTCTGGTATTCGAGCATAGGTCGTTTTGAACTAAAAATGTAGCGATCCATTCTAAATACAAACGCGCGATTGTAATTAGTGGGATCGTATTTATCGTGTTTAACTAGTTTCTGAACGTGAGTGGTATATTTAAATCTTCATTTCAGTATTCCATTGATGTCTGGATCGTGTGTTCGAATGGTGTGATCACTGCCCCATCCCGCCCATACACTGAAAGTTGTCCCGAATTGTCAACAAATGATGTCACAGAAGCTGGCGTGTCATGATGTCGTATTTGGCGATCCTTAGGGTTGGGGATAGGAGTCTGGGCAGAAAGTACGAGCAAACACGGATGTCGTTCTTGTCGCGGAGTCCCAACACCCGACTGCTGAGCCCTCCGTGGACTCTCGTGATAGAGTGCGACCTGCAGCATTGCAGGCCTCTGCGACATCCACCAGCGCTGGTGTGACAGCCCTAGTATGGCGGCCGGTTGCAACATCCGGAAGATATCAAGGGACTACTTTTTAGGAGGCGGTTAACGCAGGAAACGGGGACGCGTTCCGGGAATCAAAAAGAAAACGATATCAAGTGGCACTCAAGCCAATCTACGGAAAGAAAAAAAAAAGTTTTTTGGGCAGTTTATTTTCTTTTTACTCAGGGCTTGAGTCTAGATTTATCACTGCGCATCGACGGATGCTGTTCTCACAAACGGTTTCGCCCCAAGGTTTGCAGGGATGTGAGGTCGCCCAGAAAAAGCAAAGCGTGGTTGACGTTTTCCTTGCATCTCCTTTCCTTTTCTGCGGAACAAAACAAGTTATCTCGCATGTTTATGTTGTTCTAGCTGTCAATCAATGTACAAAAATTAGGCAAGATTTTTGTTGTGACAGATATGATAATAACAATTTTAGGCTAAAAGTCAGTTGATTTTTAGAGCGCAGCTCTTAGGGGCCCGTTTCCGGCTTGAGCGGCGTCGGCGTCGCCGTCGGCAGCCGTAAGGTCACGTGACCCCCGGGTCGGGGGTCACGTGACCAATGATGTCCCAGCCCCCAGGTCACGTGACCCCACAGGTCACGTGACCCCCAGGTCACGTTACCCCCCGAGGTCACGTGACCCCCGTGAGGGAGGAGGAGAAAGGAGGGGTATAACCTCCCCTCAGTACCCTTCCCTCCCCCCCCCCTCAAGAGCTGCGCTCCAATTCGGCGTTACAGGGAGTTGTAATTGCTTTCATTTTTTGTTTTTCAAGACCAGGCACCTTCGCTTCCTATTAAACAGGCGAATGTCGCGTAGATGCACCAATACACGGAAGGCCGGTTTTGAATTTGCATATTCGACTTTCAGAGCGAAAGTGCGCATATTTTATTAGAAACACAAATTGCACATAACACTATACGGTGAAAACAACTTCGACGTTCACCGTGAAAACAGAGAATAGCTTCGC
The DNA here is from genome assembly GCA_037355805.1 of Ixodes ricinus. Lineage (NCBI taxonomy): Eukaryota > Metazoa > Arthropoda > Arachnida > Ixodida > Ixodidae > Ixodes > Ixodes ricinus. The sequence goes on from JAZHYW010051482.1 coordinate 8,200, forward strand.
CTAAGTAAAAACAAATATTGACCTAAAAAAAGAAAGCTGTCCTTTGTTTTTGAAGCGAGACGGTACCTGCGAAGAGACAGGGTCCTATATTGACTTCTGTATGCGGTAAATGTACATTTTATCTCTTTCCTACCCGGGTCTCCAAGTGTTACCCCGTTTGGTCCATAAAATCGGCAAGCACGCATATTTTGACGACCACGTTAGAATACCCAGACCGTGGCAATTCGTTTCAAATGGGTAGTTTCAGGGTCGCCGTGAACGGCTGCAATTATGCTGAGACCGTAAGTGCGGAGTGTCAGATGGACAGAGCATTCATTGGTACCGCGACAGACGAACACGCGTCAAGGAACCAATAGTAGAGGACACGAGGAGAACGGCAGGGAGATGCTTGGCTGCTCCGCCCCCAGCTTGGGCAATTCTTACCTTCAATACCGCTTCGTCATTTCGTGACCCTCGAGCGTGCAGGAGCACCCAAAGCACGACGGAGGGCATGAAGCGCGTGCAGGAGGCAGGGCGTTTGGAAGACACGCTCTGCCGCTCTCGTGCTGTCAGTGGCTGTAGAGGCCACATGTAAACTCGGTCATTCGATCGAAGCTGGAAGGGCAGGCAAGCATTGGCTCCAAAATATTTTGCCCCGATTTTTGTTATGTGCTGCGGTGGAAACCTGCGGCGGTGTGTTGGGGGAGGGACTTACCAAAGGCTGGGTTTCCTTTCGGGAAGCGATGGAATGACTACATACTGTCCTGCTGTCCTTCTAACGCTTTCTCCCCTGACTGGGGGCGGGGGGGGGGAGAGGTAGTACATGGGGGGGGGGGGCGGGGGTAGAACATATAGGGGGTGATTTCCCGGGCCTTCCCCCGATGTTGGAGGGAGTCCTCTCGAGTCTTCCCAAATGATTTCTCATTTCGCCTTTGTCCATGAGAAACGCGAAGGAGGAAGAAGTTGAAAAGTAATTTTATGGTCTCTTTAAGAGGAATAACATAAAACAGGTAGAAGGAGAGGTCTGGACATAGTGAGGGCGAGAGCGCTCCCGGGACGCAAGCGTAAACAGAGCGGAACCTATTCCCTGGATCTTGATAGAAAAAAAGCTATACCGGGGCCAACTTTTTTTAACATTTCCAAAGTAGTGAAGGCCCCTCGAGCACAGCTGTGATCGACGCACAATGTGCACGAGAGTAAGGGTACCCATAACCTTGGCTTCATTGCCAAGAAACGTTTTCCCCGAGTATACACCATTCCAATATCTACAAGTCACCAGCCCAGCGTGTGATTTCGTCAGCCCAGCACGCGGCCGTTCCTCGCTTGGGAAAGCGAGCCAATCACCCGCCATACCCACGATATACCCACGAACACTGAAAATAAAACCGGCTCGCCCCTTTTTTTTAAATGTCAAACAGATGCACATTGCCGCCACCATGTTTGCCGGTGCCCGCCATCATGGGGCACCGGTAAGAATCGAACTCAACGCAACACAAATGGTCTTTTTCCTTTCAGTGGACAATGTGCAAAATGGAGGCACCCCTATACTTCGTTTCAGCTTGGGTCCAGACGCAGCCGATGCTACAAGCGCGAGCTCCGGGCTTCCAGCGTCCCTGCCACGCACGCGCGCTCGTGCAGTACAGGCACTGTTCAGGGCCACACGCTCGTGCTTGTAGCATTGGCTGCGTCTGGACCCAAGCTGAAACGAAGTATAGTGGCCCGGTGCATTCTGGGGAACATTTGTCAATGAAGATTTTACTTTCCGTTTCCTCTAACGCACCGCGGCCAGTCGCAAGTGGACACCACGCACCGTACCTCGCCGAGTCGTTGTAGGTTGACCTGTGTGCATGTGATGTAGCAGTATACTTCTCTTCTCGTAACCGCGTCAGACGGTAAGCGATTCAAGGCGAACGCAACGAACGCGAAATTTGGGAAAGTGGGAGATGAGGTGGCAGGAATCGGGACAAAGAAACTGAAAGAAGATGGATTAAGAACAATGGATAAAACAAAACATAAGGACATTGCGAAAGCCAAGTGCTAATCCTGGTGCTGGCCCTAGTCGAAGTCTGTCGACGTCGAAATAATAAAAAAATCCACAAAGAGTCTGTGTGCGGAGCAGTGTACGCCGATCGACATTAGGTTTAGATTAGCTGAGCCTACGTGGCTCGCCTTCTCGTTTACTCAGTTGCCGTCCAACAAAGCCGACAAAGTCACGAGAGCAGAAGTATACTTTCTGTATCACACGCACACGTAGGTCAACCTAGGAAGTCTCGGCGAGGTACGCTGCGTTGAGGGGCATGATGCAGGATCGCTGTTTCCGCTTGCGGCTGCCCGCGGTCCGATGGAGGAAACAGATGCTAATATTTTGGTTCAGAAATGTTTCCAGAATGCACCTGTGTCGCCCGGGGCCCTCGGTTTTGCACGTTGTTCGCTACCGAAGCACCAAGAAACGTGTGGGATTGTAGCTACACGCGGTGCGCGGGCTTCCTTCTAAACCAGTAACTGTTCTAAATAAACATAAAAAAGAAACTGCATTTTGCACGCGTGGTAATTAAAGTTAGTTTTGTTACAGTGTTCTAGAGAGTTGTTGTGGCAAGAGCGGCGGCCGCCGCGTGGAGATTTTGCGTGTAGACGACACCGTAGCGTTGCTGTTCTGAGCCCTAGGAACGTGCCCCCGTCAGCCTCGTCGTCGGCGCTGCTTGGCGTGTACTACTGTGGTTCGACTGAAGCTTTTCGCGACGCAGAACAATTGCTAATGTGAAAAATTGAAGATTTTCCTTTGGACTAATGTGCTATCCTCTTCTTTCATTATTCGCGTGTTTTTGATGGAGATCATTTTATTAATATCGACTCCCCTCCTCCCCCCCCTTTCCAGTACTGACAGGTCGTTCACCAACGCTATCACTTGGGCTGCAAGGAGGCCATAAGCGTGCAATAATGCTCCGCGCGGTTACGCAGACACCGACGGCGACGGCGACGCCGCTCAAGCCGGAAACGGGTGCCTAAGAGCTGCGCTCTAAAATAGATTAAAGGAAAAGGGAATCCACGCTTGGCCATTACTTCGCCGACCTCACCTCCTTCCATACCTCGGGGCGCAACCGTTTGCGAGAACAGCATCCCGCGATGAACAGTAACAAATCTAGACTCAAGCCCCCCTAAAAGGTAATGAAACTGCCCCAAAAACAGTTAATTTCCACTCCGCAGGTTGGCTTGAGTGCCACTTGATAGCGTTTCCTTTCTGAATACCGCAACGCGTCCCCGTTTCCTGCGTTAACCGCCTCCTAAAAACTGCTCCCTTGTCATCTGCCGGATGACGACATAGAAATGTCATGTTGCATTCGGCCGCAATCTTAGTGGTGTCTCAGCAGCGCTGGTGGATGTCGCAGAGGCCTGCGATGCCGCAGATCGCACTCTATCACGAGAGTCCACCTATGTTTCAGAAGTAAGGTGTTTGGACACCGCGACAACAGCGAAACCAGCGTCTGCTCGTACTTTCTGCCCAGACTACAAGTCCGAACCCCAAGGATCGCAAAATACCGACATCATGACACGCCAGCTTCTGTGACATCATTTGTTGACAATTCGGGACCACTTTTAGTGTATGGGCAGGATAGGACAGTAATCACATCAGTCCAACACGCGTTCCAGACTTGAAAGGAATACTGAAATGAAGGTTTAATTATACCACTCACGCTCAGAAAAAACGAGTTAAACGTGATAAAAGGATCCTGCTAATTACAATCGCGCGTTTGTATTTTGAACGGATAGCTATATTTTTCCTTCGAAAGGACCGATTGCAACGAGCGCTCGAAGAGCAGCCATCAGAGAAGGCGATGCGTCTACGGAGATCCCGCACCTCTAGCGCATCAAGCAGTTGCGTAGCCAGGGGAGCCTTATAAGGTTTCAACCCCCCCCCCCCTCCTTGAAAAAAATCAATCCGACCCTCTACAATGTACACATGCATTTTGACCCCCGCCCCCCTCCCTCCACCCCTCACAAACCAGGTCATAGACACCTGAATCAGCTCAGCCCAGCCGCCCCCCCCTCCATTCCCCCCCCCCCCCCCCAAAAAAAAAAAAGAATTCTGGTTACGCCAGGGGCAACAAAAAGGCGTGGGGTTGGGCTAGTTGGTCGGACATATTGAAGTGGAAATACCAGGGCAAAAGACGAAAGAACAGCAGAACAGGTACACTCAAAAACAGTGATGTTCCAGCTGTGAACAGTCCCCATTGCGTTCTTTACTTTTATTTCGCTTGAAATAAATTTATAACTATCGCTACTTGTAGTATTCGTCTTTTTCTTTTTTTCTTTCTAGACTGGCAGTGCAATATGGAGCCTGGTGTGGTTGAGAGACTTGTCACTGGGTGGCGTCAACGTGTTACAACTTGGACCACTCGCTCCCCGCTGGAGCTGTATGGGTGTGGGAGAAAAGGAAAATACTCTTCAGGCAAGTTCGATGGGCTCGCGCGCACGCAGTGCGGCGGTGTTCATTTGAGCGTACGATGGATTAGCGATGCTGTTCTAGCGAAACCAATTGATCGAATCACCCCGGAACTCCGTTTAAGGAAAATAGCGACCTGCTTCCTTTATCTCCAACCGAAGTCGACTTCATTGCGTGTTTGAAGCTCCTCTGACAGCTATAAAAGAGAAGAGATAACTTGAAAGATGTGCGCAGTTCCTGTAGCCTCTATCTTGTCCTGGTGGTGGCTCTCTTCTGCCATAAATACAATATGAAATATAATTGAAAATAAACTATAATTACAATCGTAAAGCAATGTAACATCGCGTATATAATACCGCTTCCACTCTATAGATCGGACTCAGATTTAGCATTTATCAAAACAGAAAATGTTCCGAAAAAAAAACAAAAAACTTATTTTTCTTTTGACTGACGAAAAAAGAAAACGAGGAAGCTTGAAGATTTTCGCTTGTCGTCGCGAGGGTTACGTGCATACGCACTCGACTCATGCGTTTCTTCATGCGGCCGACGACTTCTGGGCCCGTCGACGACAGCACTGGCTCAGGGGCAAGAACGTCTACAGGCAAGTTTCGGCGGTTCCGGCGTGACATGAAAAACAGTGGAAGCTGTGGCCTCGGTGAACAAATTGGAGCGTGGTGATGAGGCTCGTAAGGACTGAACTATTACGTTTCTTCGTTAAGATGATTAAATGTAGCGAGTTCATTCAGGATGGAAGGGTTTATGTACAATGTTTACATGTTCGTTCCAGTCTGTCGGAGTCACCATCGATCCCTCCGTTCTCGCTGTCGTCGTCTATGTATATAGACGACGACGCCACCTTTGCTGTGGCGGCGCTACTGTCGCATTTGTAGTCTGAAGAAGAGGAGGATCGAATAAAGGTTGTTCTTCACCGGTACTGTCGCAGGGCGGTCGACTTCAGCTGCCACGGCAGCATACGACAGATTGGCGACGAGGATGTACCCACAAGCATGAGCCTAGCGGTGCCGCCTCCTTTCCTTCCCGCTCCCGGGAGACCTGCTATCGCGTGGAAACAGTGGCGGCGGGTGTTCCAAAATTACTTGCTCGCCTCGTGGGGCGACGCCCATGGACCTGCTCAGCGGAAGGCCTTACTTCTACATTGCCTCGGTGTTGAAGGACAGAGAGTCTTCTACACACTTCCGGAGACGCATCCTCCGGTACCACTGAAGGAAACAACTTCCGGCACGAGGACACCGACTGCGCCGGACGAGTACGATGTCGCTTTGGCGGCCCTGGAGACCTACTTCGCGGCCACTTCGAACGTGGTCGTTGCACGACACCGCTTCAGGCAGCGAGCGCAGCAACCGGGGGAATCTGTCGAAGTATTCGTTGCCGAGCTGCGAGACCTGTCGGCGGACTGCGAGTTCGGACTCTTGGCGGACGAGTTCATCCGAGATCAGCTGGTGGCGAAGACTACGAGCCAGCGGTTAAGAGAGCGTCTACTCCTGGAAGGAAGTAGTCTAACCCTGGACCGGGCGTTGTCTATGAGCCGACTGGTCGAGGAAGCGGTCCGGTACTCCAAAGAGCTCGATCGTCTTCATCGGTGCAGAAGGTGGACGTTAAGTCGCCGAACGCCGAGCCACCACAGCGTACACAGGGAGAACCTTCATCCTCCATTTCGAAGAAATGTCACTGCTGCGTGTCGTCAGAACATCTTGTAAATTCCGCTACATGCAAAGCCAGGGTGAAAAAGTGTGCTGGATGCGGGAAAGTCGGGCATTTTCGTGCTGTCTGCAAGAGTACCATCAGTCACACTAGCAAACGGGGTAGTGTCAGAGAAGTTACGTGCTTGAATAGCTCTGACGAGGACGTTCTTAGTATCCTTCACGTGCACGATAAACCGAAGAGCGGTATCTACCTTCCAGTTCAAGTCAAAGGAACGCCCCTATCATTCTTGGTTGACACAGGGTCAGCAGTTTCCATAATATCGGAGGATACGTACAAAAGAACCTTCAGTTCTGCTGACACGCTGCAAGGTACGTCCGCAAGTTTGTTCGATTTTTCGCAGCAGAAAATCGCCGTAGCAGGCTGCTTTGTTGCTGTTGTCGGTTACAAGAAGCGCAAGGCTTCTGTACGCTTCTACGTTGTCCCGAACGGTACATACGTACTCGCCATCGACGCCATTCCTTATTTATCCCTTGAGATCACCGGTAGCGCGTTCAAATGTTTCAACACCACGTGCGTACCATCCGGACTCCCTCGAAACTTGGTAGATGACTTCGCTCACCTTTTGACGGCACCCTCGGTACCGCGAAGGGGTTCGCTCACAAGGTGAAGAAGCGTCAAGGAGTTCAGCCCGTTTCTGCCAAGCTGCGAAGACTTCCTTTTCTGTCAGGGACGAAGTCTCCAAAGAGCTCCAACGACTTCTACAGGCAGGCGTCATCAAAAGGATTGATTAGAGTGCCTTCATGTGCGCCTTGCTTGGGGTGATGACATCTGGCCATTTTGTTTCCAATTCTTCTTTTTATTTTTTGTTCTGAAGCGCGTGAAAGAGCGTGTCCCTGCACGCGCTCGTAGCGCTGACTGTGCTACGGCGACATTTTGTTTCCGTCGATTTCTTTGTATTTTCTCTGTGAGCGCGTGCTGTCGGCATCGGGTACTACAAAGGGTGGCATCACCCTAAATAGAAGGCCATTGAGGCACGCTAGGATTGATGCGTCCGAATCGGTATCACCGATCGTGGCAATGAAGAAGAAGAACGAGAAAGTTCGACTATTTGTCGATTTAAGAGAAGTAAACAAGGCCGTCATAATTGATAGCTTTCCGTTGCCTCACACTGAAGAACTGCTACAAGCACTAGTCGGAGCTAAGTACTTCTCACGCCTGGATCTATCAGCGCGTATCATCAGGCCCTTTTGTGCCCGGAAAACCGAGACCTGACGGCGTTCATAACGCACGATGGACTTTTCAGGTTCACCAGGGTTTATTTTGGGTTGGCATGGGCTCCTGCTGCGTTCCAGAAAATGATGACTACAATCCTGAAGGGATGTCAACAAGTATGCTGGTACTTGGATGACATCGTTGTTTTTGGAACTACCGAAGAGGAGCACCTCAAGAATCTGCATGAAGTTCTCCGTCCCATCAGAAAAGCGGGCTTGAAGCTGAACGACAAGTGCATCTTTAATGTTCGGGAACTGTCTTGTGGCATGTTGTCAACGAGCGGGGAGTGTCACCCATGCAAAGCCATGTTGACGCAATTGTCAAGGCTCAAGCACCTACAGACGTCACCATGCTACGTACGCTTCTGGGCATGGTCGGCTACTACGCCAAGTTCATCCCTCGGTATGCAGAGCTGGCAGAACCACTACGTGAGGTACTACGTAAGGGTGAACCTTTCCACTGGACGGCTGCTTGGGAAGACAGTTTTCAGAGACTGAAGTCCTTACTTTTCTGTGAGCCTCTCCAAATGTTCGACACTAAGCTGCCCGCGGTCGTGACAACTGACGCCTCAGCATAAGGCCTTCGAGCTGTTCTACAGCAGAAGAAAAATTGAGACCTTTTGATTGTCTCCTTTGCTTCTCAAACCCTAACGCCACAGGAGCGGAAGTACTCTGCTGGAGAGCGTGAGGCGTTGGCCTGTGTATAAGCGTGTGAAAACAGTCCCAGTAGTGTCTTCTAAAATTAAATTGTCAGAGAATGTCGTTTTCTCCAAATTCGCAAGCAGGAACATGATTCCTTTGAAGTAATGACCACATTTCTAACGTTTCGGGTGAGCTATATTATGTAATCCAATCTCGCTATTATGTTTCGTCACTCTCAAAAAACTTAGACTGGTTTTGCATTTCTTAGAGACTTGGCAACAATGAACCTTGTTTACATAAAGAGGACAACAAGTGTCGAAAACTCCAACTACGGTTGGTGGATGGAACGGCAGCTGCGATACCTTTCCTGCCTTCTCTGCGACTGATCCGAGTCGCAGAAGAGGCGGGAAAGGTAGTGCCTCCATTCTTCCGGATGCCATCCGAACTTTGAGCTTTCGCCGCTGCGAGAGGAAGGCCCGCGCATGTGCAGAACCCTTCTTGACAAATATTCATAGCTTCAGCAAACTATGCATCGAAATAACGCATTGGCACGCGGAACCGAAAGCCTTGGTGTCTATCCTTCGCCATCCGAACGACGGAGTTTATGCGCCCTGGTTGTAGGTTTGTTGAAGCCCATCAGTGTGTCGTTGTAGCAATTTGTGCTGGATTTGTTCACGTTAGGTCTCAATGTAACTTCAGAAGTTTACCGCAATGCGGCAGAACTCAACCTTAAGTAGTTCTCTTGCCATCAAGCGGTCAATGGATTAAATAGATATAAAGAGTTGTGGCGGTTTAGATATTTTAAAGTGAACGTTAAAAGGTGAGTGCTGTCCCGTTACCGGAACCAAACGAGATGATATTTCGACGGAACAAAGCTAGAAGAAAGATTGCATCAAAATAAGCTGAGTAGCTGAAGCGATGTGCGGATCGTATGTATTAGCAAGTAGCTCCGCACTTTTCATGTATTAAGGGTTTTCCTTTTTATAAATCAATATTTTTTTTTACTTCGGTTTTTTTTTGTACCGGCCGGGGACGTCGAAGGTATTTTCAATGCTACTTGTTTTTTTGTGTTACTATGTAGAATATATCCGAAAGAAAACATTAAAGCCAGTTTAAAACGATTGTTGCAGCTGTGACCTCGTTCTTCCACTTTAGCGCTGAATATCGAACGTGCAAAGGAATACGAAAAAAACCTTTCGCGTATTGGAGCAGCTGCGCAATATACGCATTGTTTAGTATACAGGGTTGTTTTGCCAAGTTTTACCAAGACGTAAAGGCATTTGGTGTAGGCTATACGCTAGTCGATTTAACGCAGTATTCTTCAAAATGTTATTGGAAAAGACAGTATATCTTTTTCGATGTGCCAAACTCACGAAGTAACAGAGACTAATAAGTTATATTTTGACATTTTAATTTGGGCGGACGCCTTCTAATACAAACTTTTTAGAACGTGTTGAGAAAGATCCCATCTTGGCGTTACAAAGTCTCTTTCTTGTGAATATTTTATAAAGCTTTAAAGAAGTCGTGTGAGATGTTAGGGTCCTTAGTCACATAAAATTATTAGTATTATTTTTTTTACATGAGCCCTATCATTGTTGTGGCTCATGTTGAAGAAAACAAGACACGGGCTTGGGGCTCCCCAATCTGGAGAATTATATGGGAGTAATATGTTACCCGTAAGAGTTATACGTAACCCAAGTTCTCTATTATCTTCAGTAACTCTGCAGTAACGGGGTTGTTTTATTTTTCTCAGAGACTTTCCAAGAATTGTTTCTGCAGATAGTTTAACATCAAAATAACGCACTGGTGGGCGGAACCGTAAGCCGTGGTGTATGTCCTTTTCTATCCGAACGACGGTGTTTAAGTGCCTTGCGAGTAGCTTCGCTGAAGGCTATCGGTATGTCACTGTGTGAATGTGTGGTGGATTTTTCCACCTACTGTCTTAATGTGATTGCAGCAACTTACCAAAACCCTGATATCATCCTATATCTAGAATTACTCTCGCCATATCATTGTCGATTGATTCAATAAGGTACAGAAAGGGTTGTGGCGGTTCGGATGTTCGAAATGAGAAGTAAAATATTCCTGCTGTTCTACTTCTTTGAAAACAAGATTATGAAGCAAGAAGAGTGATTAGATCTAAATACTCCGTGCAGTAGAGTTGTTGTCTTGCCTAATTTATTGGCAAGTAACGCTGCACTTTCCCTATATTACGGATATCTTTTATACATCAATATTCTTATTTGGGCCAAATTATTTTCTTCTTTCCGTAAACTTGAAAGTTTTTTTTGTTTTTTTAGGGTACTATATTGTATTGTGTGAGTGTGGCTGCACACGCGTAAATTTGTTCTTCAACTTAAGCACTCAAAATCAGAAATGAAGATGGAAACAAATCATCTGCGGGATATATGCACTGTTCATATTTAAGGGTGCGTCACTAAGTTCTGCCAAGACTTTAAAAAATAATGCTGGTGTTCGCTAGGTGTGTAGAACCGCGTTGTGTTCTTCGCAGTCCCATTGGGCAAGTCATTTTTGCGATTACCGTCCTGACTAATGAACGCGGACTATTAATGCGTTAACATTAGTTCCCCCTTGACAGAGAAAAGCCAACGGCGTCCGGCATTGGACAAAGTAGTGGAAAGGGAAGCGCGTCTCGTACAGAGGAGGAGAGTAGCAAAGGACAAAGGCGAGAGGGGGTGACGTCACGGGGCGGAAGCCAATGGGCGCGCGGATGCTGCGGGGGAAGTGTGTGGCGTTTCCCAAAGTTCATGCTAAAGCATCGCCTGATGATCCAACAATAAATCTTTTTAGCTATCTTTTACCATTTTTTTATTTCTGCGTAAATCATCCAATACAAACATTGTAGAACGTGTTGATAAAGATCCCGTCTTGTTGTTTCCATGGAAGTAGTCTCGGTCTGTCTGACTTCTAAATCACGTGAACGCTCGTGCCATGGATGCGTCTCGGGTGGCGCTCTCGGCTCGCGACGCCCTGCGCATTACACTATCACAAGCTCCGGAAGCGGAAGATCATCCTAGCTGATACCTAAGCAGCTTGTCTAAGCTTACGTTGTAGTCGTCGAGAATCTCGTACACAGCATTCACACCGGCCCCCACTCATGCATTTCCCAACGTCGTCAAGATAATTGGAACTTACAAGATTTCTATTGATAGCCCTATTGAAAATTTTTGTTTACCGAAATTTCATTTCCAGTAAAAAATTATTTTACTGGCTTATGGGATTCTTTCATTTCCGTTAGAGCCGAGATTTACCGGAAGTCACCGGACCTTTCACCGGAACTTGATTTCCAGTAAAAATCTACTTTACTGGATTATGGGACTCTTTTCACTTCCGGTAAAGCCTGATCTTACCGGAAGCCACCAGATTTTCCTGGATTCACTGGAAATTACCGAAAGTCACCGGATTTGCCGCGATTCACCGGAACTTACTGTGTTTTTTTTTCGGACATCAACGGAAGGCATTTAGGAAGAAGCCTGTGAACCGCGGGTGGTGTATGTTTACCAGACGCTGGACGATTCGGTAACAATTAAAACGGTTAGTCCATATAGACGTGAAAGTTCCAAGTCTTTATTTCACAGGGTCGATACCAGTGAAAAAAAGTTACACAGCTGTAGACAAAAGCAATCAAACCAACTACGAATAACCGACATTGTCGAAAATATCTTTCAATGTACGTTACAATGCCGTTGGGGAAATTTCGGGATGTACGGTAGTTCAACTAATAAAACCGAGCAGGTGCACCACACGGGCACGCACACACACTGTCAGTATCACGTTTAGCGAAAACCACGAACGAGCTCCAACATCCATCGCCGTTGAGAAATCATGGGCACAGTCACGGTGTCGTCTCTGATGCCACCACACAGAGGCGTCTCCTGTCTCATTTTGCTCGCTGTATGCTTCTCAAGCCGGGCGAACGAAGAGGCGTAAGAAACAGGTCACGCAAAGATTTTATTTTTATCTGCACACCCAGCTGCTCTGGAAGATACAGGTCGCACACATGGAACGGGAAGCCTACACCGAGTATGCGTTCGGGGACATGTTGCTCGTTGACGGACAAAAAAACTGGTTTTCTTCAAAAGAGCAAAAAGACCTCCTCAAATTTTCCCCATGAACCCAATGCGAGGAAGAGAATGTGCGTGGGGACTCGTCCTTGGTGCGTTCTGGGCACTGTTTTACACACCCCGTCCCCGGCTCCTCTCGGCTTCCCCCTCCCCTCGCGTCGGCTTCCAGTGAACTTGAGTAATCGGGGATACGATCGAGTCACTCGTTTTCCCATTTATAAATGAAGAACCACCTTGGCCACTTCGATTGGTGACCCGGAGACCTCCGGAGACTGATACCAACCTCGACCCATCAGCGCACTGATCCGCTTACCAGCATCCTTTGAACCACCCCGATCCCGGACAGCACTTCAGGGTCATGAACCGAGCCGACGGGTCTCGTCGCGCGGACAAGCACGGGACATCGGACAACGTCGTGGACCAGGCATCTTTCGAAAACACAGCGATGGCCACACTACAGGTACGAATTCCACCATTTTGGTTAAAGAACCCTCGACCTTTGTTCGCTCAGGTAGAGGCCCAATTTCACTTGAAGAGAGTCAGTACCCAGCTGTCCAAATACTACTACATAGTAACCGCCCTGCCACCTGACATAGCTGACGAACCCGACCACGTGCTCGCGGCGACCCCACCTGCAGATGCCTACGACAAGCTGGCCGCTATAATACTTAGGATGTCTGAATCGACCACATGTCGACTCCAACGTCTTCTGACAACCGAAGAACTCGGAGACCAACGGCCGTTGCAACTCCTGCACCGGATGAGCCAGCTTTTGGGGAACAGACCTCCGACGTAAACAACTCCATCTTACGTGAACTGTTCTTGCAGCGGCTACCGCTAGGCGCTAGGCGTCCGCATGGTTATAGGACCAGCAAACACGTCCTTGGACCGTGTTGCGGAAATGGCTGACCGTGTGGCCGAGTACGCGGTGCCGACAGTGGCTGCGTTGACAGAACCTGTACTCGACAATTGCCATGCAAACACTTCAAGAAAAGATCGACCAGCTGACAGCGGCCGTCGCGGCTCTGCAAAAACATGCCGGCGGGACGCCGCGTTCTTAGCAACGCAGCCCTTCTCACCGGAGGAACCCATCTTCCGGTCGAGCGCGATCGCCCTCACCAAGTACCTGCTAATACCACCGAAAGTACGAACAGCGAGCACTGAGGTGTCCCCCCCCCCCCTCCCCGTGTTTTGCGGGAAAACACCCCGGCCAGTCACTAAAGGCGGCAGCTGACTCCAGCCGAGCAGCATGCCGCCTTTTCTACATTGCTGGTCGGTTCACCGGCTGTCGACTTCTTGCCGACACCGGCGCCGAAGTGTCCGTTTTCCCACTCACAGCAGCAGAGAGAAGACAGCTGGGTAAAGACAGAAACCTAATCGCAGCAAATGGATCTATCATACCCGCCTTCGGTATCCGATCAGTGACTCTCGACTTAGGACTACGCCGAACTTTCAGGTGGCTCTTTATCATCGCTTACGTCACGTGTCCCATCCTAGGATCCGACTTTTTGTCTAACTTTAACTTACATGTCAGCTTGCGCCACCGTCGTCTTCTCGACGGAACGACACTTCTGGCTGTAAATTGTATGTTTGCAACCGTTTCATCCCTTGGAATACGCCAGACCTTACCATCAACGGGATTCGCATACATTGAACAAGTTTCCCGAAGTCACGAGGCCTTCCAACATGGCACAACCGACCAAGCATGGAGTGACTCATACCATCGTCAGCTCTGGTCCGTCTGTATACGCACGACTTCGTCGCCTCTCCGATGAACGACTCCAAACGGCTCGACGAGAATTTAAGCACATGCTCGAGCTCGGAATCATTCGGCATTTGAACAGTTGCTGGGCATCACCTCTACAAATGGTGCCAAAGGAGGAGCCAGGAGACTGGAGGCCGTTGGCGATTATTGCGCCAACGCCAGCACGTTTCCAGATCGTTACCCTCTACCACACCTGCATGACTTGACAGAGCAACTCCGCGGGACCTGCATTTACAGCAAGGTGGACTTAGTAAACGCTTACCACCACATACCCATCGAGCCAGCTGACATTCCGAAGACTGCTGTCACCACGCCGTTTGGATTATTCGACTCTGTGCGAATGCCCTTCGGGGTTCCAAATTCTGCGCAAACATTCATATACACGATTCATATACACGAAGTGACACGCGGGCAACCCTTCGTGTTTGCATACGTTGACGACCCGCTCATCACGAGCAGTTCCCCGGAAGAGCACGAACAACATCTGCGCTTACTCTTCGGGTAACTACGCAACTATGGTCTGGTCGTTTAAATGCGGGTCCCTCCGAGGGACCCGCATATAAATCGATTTATTCACGAAACTATCGCGCCATTTTCAAAACAAATTTAGCAGGATTATAGGAACATACAGTGGGTCCTAGCAGTATTGTCTCATATTTTATTTTTGGCATGTCATCACCCCTTTAATTCCGTGCTCCGGAGCGCGAGACTGACACTCGAGCGCTCCGTGACGTCACGTAAACAAACAAGATGGCTGCGCTGCTGTTGAGACCGTCGAGACGAAATGCGTTGTGACGGCCTGGAGCTGAGCCGGTTGGTTTGACATGCTTCCTTGAATACCAGCTGAACCTACACCCGCACTAGTTGTCTGAAATGGCGGAACTTGCTGTATGGACAAAAACGTCGTCTTCATCTCGATCATTAGAAGATATTCACGTTTCAACTCTAATCAACACTCGTGCATGTTTTTTGCCTCGCGGTTATTTTGTTTAACTCTTCCTAAATTACTTGTTTTAATACATTTTGCCGGCCGTACCTAAGCTTGGATTCACGAGGCTGGGGATGCGGTGCAGGTCAGTTCATCGAACGAAGCTTCATCGACAGATCGTTTCATTGGCACGTGATATTTCATCGACAGATTGTTTCATCGAAAAATCGTTTCATCGACAGCTCAGATTAGCTTTTTTTTTTGTGATAAGATGCATGAGACTGTCGCCGCAAAGTGGCGTGTACTGGTCGGTCAGGTGGGTTAACATGTGCTTGTAATTAGCCGTCGCAAACTGCCTCCCCGAGGTGGCGTGAACGCGAGCGGGGGGCTGAGTTGATACACGCGTGACGAAATGTTCCTCCAGCGTGTGATTCGCGTAACGATTGCTGATGAAACGATCGCACCGACGAAACGGGTGTCCATGAAACGTTTGTCTATGAAAAGTTGTCCACAAGACGTAATTCTAGGAAACGAGTTTCGACGAAATTATAGGAACCCCTGGGAATGGGAGAGAACGTTAAAGATAAGAAACATAAACACTGAAATTCAGAACTCATATTGGGTCACAAATGTGCACTGCGAGGCAGCCTGTTCATTTATCAGCAGTTAACATTTCTCTCAGCGAAATCAGCCAAGGAAACGGTATGTTTAAAATACTGTGCCAAGTCATCCATTCGCCAATATCCCCGTAATTCAACGTAGGATGGCCCCATAGAGCACTCTTTAGCCGTGTCTTCTGCGTCCAAGTTGAATACTGCTATTCCAAATCGGAGCTGATGGAACTTCTTCGTTGCCTCGCAGATCTGTTGAAGGAGAGAAAATGGCACATAGATCATTTAGCTTCATAGTTCTGTAAAAATAAACTGTCGTGTTATTTTTTTCTAAGATTGTTCCGAATACAGTGAAACCCGTTTAGAACGAACCCACATACAGCGAATTATTGTCGATATCGAACATGCAGAAAATTTAAAAAAAAATGCACGCAAAAGGTGTGTTTTATAACGAACAACATATTGTCTATATCGAACTTTTTCCCCGGGAAAACTTCCAAAAGCGCGCGAGCTATCGTCTTCTAGCCTGTCCCTTCCCCCAAAAAAGAAGTAGGAAAGGTGGAAATTTCCAAAAGCTCAAGTTGCGAATAAAATTGAGCGAAGAGAAGCGATTCAGAAGGGGAGATAAGCTAAAAAAAAGAACCCTAAAAAAAAAGCTTTCTAGCGCGTTGTTACAAGGCGGAAGTGAAGAGATGAGAAAGAAAGAGAAGCTCTCGCCTAACGAACTCATCGTGGAAGTTCGTTGTAAATGGTTTTTGCTATATCGAACTACTTGCTATATCGAACTGATCGTAGTGTTTCCTGCTGTTCGTTATAAACGGGTTTAACTGCATTAGGCTCATGTTGAAATCAGTCGTCAGCGTT
Source organism: Ixodes ricinus (assembly GCA_037355805.1). Lineage (NCBI taxonomy): Eukaryota > Metazoa > Arthropoda > Arachnida > Ixodida > Ixodidae > Ixodes > Ixodes ricinus. The sequence goes on from JAZHYW010051482.1 coordinate 24,451, forward strand.
TTGTCTATATTTCGAACTTTATTTGTTCCCATTCCGCCCATCCCAGAACAAGATAAAAAGGCACTAGCATTCACATGATCTCGCTCCACCGCCCTCTTCAGCCGTACGATAGACTCCGGCTTCTTATGGTCGCCTTCACTGTGGCATCGAAACGTCTCCTGAATGCACTTGTACGCTCTACCGCAGAGTCTCAATCCAGCAGCAGCCGACGCTATTTTCCTAATGTTGTCTGCTAATGTCAACGCGACAACGCTAAAGGAAGCCGGACGCCCGAACCTCGTCTCGCCCGAACCTCCACTGGGGAGGTTCGGGAAAGGCTTGCTGCCAGCATCGATTTAAAATTATACTACATATTTTCTGAGCGGGACGGAGTGAAGCGAGCGGTGACAACGCCTAGCACAACCTGTATGGACGCCCAGCTTCAATTCGCGTCTCCAGCTCGACGCTCGCCCTCCCGCGGCGGAAATGGAAGCGCTCTAGTGAGGGTCCCCCGATTCTCCTGCTCAGCGGGCGCGGCGGAACCGCTCGCGATCATGGCTCGCGAAATATCATTTCCGAATGCAAACAACGCTCTTCACTGTCCCAACGTAGTGCTGCAGCCGGTATGGGATTGTACCTTACTGGAGAGTTTTAGTATACGCATAGAATGCGCATAGAAGCAAACGCAAGCGGTGTGCGTTTGCGCTATAGAGTTGCGTGACCCACGTTGTGCGTGCGCCTCATCGCCATGCGCCATCCAAGACCGCAATTTTGGGCTCCACGCACGCGCAGTGTGGAACACGCAAAGCTAACGCAAACACACAGCGCTTGCGTTTGCTCGTATACGCAATACTAAAACTCGCTACTGTTTCACCGGCTTCCAACGCCAACGAAACGTGTTGCAGTGAGCAGACGTGCAAGCAGATAGGCGTTCCTTCGAACTGGAAAGGCTGAGATTGGCCAAACGACGGAGCGTAAAAATGAAAGTAACTAAATGTTATAAATAAATCGGTAATTAAAGAAAACAATTTTTTTTCTTTCTTTTATTTTGGGGCATTTGGTCTGGAAGGATATTGGCAGCGACTTTGGACGTTTCACCGATTGTCAAAAGTTGCGACTTTGATAGAAAAATATACTTTACCCACAATTAATGTAATTTTACATGGCTAGAATGTTTTCATTGATTTTGAGACTATTTAATTTTATTACTTGGTAATTCAAAATGCTGCAATTGGCACCAGTGATGATAATTAGCACACTTTTGATTGTCATATTTGTTCGCGCGTTGAAAATTAGATTATAAGCAACAAATTATATTAGAGCTTGAAAAATTACGTATTAAAATATCGGAATTTTAATATTATTATAATTAATACAAATCACGGCAATGTATGCCCCCAAGTAACGCCAAGATCACGAAAACATCCCATTTAACCATAATAGTCTTTAAAGAAAGGTATAATTTTGTCTTCTTTTTAGCATATGAAAAACTCTGACATCGTTATCAAGACAGACAAACAGTCAAACAGTGGATGTAATATAAAGTCCTATGCGTCACGTGTTCCTATAAAAACACACACACACGTCAGCTGTCTGACTCGGATTCCGTATTTGGGTTGTTGCAGTGAGAACAGCGTTTATTAATTTTTACGTTTTGTGGACATATTGTAAAAGTTGGAATTATTCTCTTATTATTGTGCTGGGAATAATGTTAAATCAATTAATCATCTAAATACCCAAAACTCATTAAAAGGATCGCAGTTCATTATTTCCCATGACAATTATCTGAGCGAGAAAAGGCAGCGAGAACGCACAAATATCAGCACTGATTTTTTCAACAACTACAACTACAAATATCCGCCTGGATCGAACATGTATGTCACAAAATTAAGTTCCCACGAACAACTTCTATAACTAAATAATTACGATGTGAGACAGACACATCTTGAATTACGAAAGAATCCGAAATTAAGACCTATATCGAGAAATTAAATCCAAAATAGCGGTTAGTTTCGGTTTCGCTCCAGAACTAAACGCGGATTTTTGCGTAAATACTACGCTAAACACCGTTCCTGTTTTCAGGGTAAACAGGTGACCTGCGCTCATAACACCCTAGCTTCCTCGTATTGCCAGAAATAATTTGTGTCGCTCAGTGAAGCCAGCACACTAGACAGGCTCAACAGCGGCACGCATCTCCGACCCTCACTATAACCGCCATCTTGGAAAATGAGTGGCGCCACCTATAGTTAGTTGGAGTCGCGAATAGTAATAGACTATCGTTCCCGCGTTGAAATCAGCAGGAGGCATTCGTAGAAAAGCTGCCGGCTGTTGCTGGCTCTCAGAGGCTGCGTTCACGTGGGCGTCTGAAGTATATAACCATCTTTATAACTAGATACATGTGCACCTGATAATAATAAAGTTGGCTAAATATCTATGGAGCACAGGGTGAGCCACAAAATGGCTACAGCAAAGAAATTAATTAATTTTACCAGTTATCTTCTTTGCCAGTGTATTCAAATAGAAGAACAAAAAGAAAACGAGAATTCTGGGTACCATTTTTTTATATCGAAAAGCATGCGACTGTGTCTGTCCATTATATCTGTATGACACTCTTAATAAGTTGAATGTGGAAAACTTAATAATAAAATTTCGAACTATATGTGGTCTGCGTGACACTGTAAGCGCGTTCACAACAAGTGCTTTTTTTTTTTGCTATTTTCTTTCAGACGGTAGTAACAGGCACAAAACCTAATCACTGGATCACTGCCCCGAATAAGGGCCTTCATCTACACTAGTAGATTCCATGGTACCTGTTAACTTGAAAAGAAAAAGAAAAAGAAAAACTACAGCCCATACACTATACGCTTCGAACCCACTTTAAAAGGTTCGTCGAAATCTGTTTCTCAATGTATCGCGCTATGATTTCCTGAAGAGATGCGGCTAGGTGAGTGGAACCTTGGGGGAAAATATAAACGAGTGAAGATGCCTCGATTATAATGCAAGTAAATGCAAAGGTGCAAGCGAGCTGGACAAGAATGACGAAAACAGTCCCTGGAGAAGGGGAACACGAGGGACGAAGGACAAACACAAATCTCCAAACAAAGCTAGGTATTTGTTTGAAAGAAAATAAAACGAACCTGTTCCAGACAATCCAGGGCACCATTCGCAGACTGTGCGTGCAGTTCTGCTCATTCCTGCCGGCAGATGTGGGAAGCGTCGAGGGCTCCCCAGCGTCGAGCTTTGCAGACGATCTTCCGAAAATTTTACTTACGCTTCCTTAGCGCGACACGCGTCTCTCTAAGGTACGAGTTTCCAAGTGCGATCCAATTTTGTGAAATTAAACAAAAAGGAATGTATATGAATCCCCCAGAGCCCTCACTTCTTGTACGAAGATGATAGAACAAGGCGCCCCATTCTCTCGTGCTTCGCGTTGCGCCACCTGTCGGCAGCGGCAGCTAGTCGGCGTGAATCGTTATTGCAACGTCTGCGAACGCCGCGTGTAGATGGCCCAAAACAGATTTTTGAGCGAGGTGAGCTCGTTTGTTGCTATTTTCACTCCAAACATCCACCACCTAACCCCACCTATGTAGTAAATTACAGCACAATACCTTGAGAAACCGAATTTTGCAAATGCACATGTGGCAAAAAAAAAAAAAAAAGAGAGCTGGTGATTGCTTGTTTGCGTTAACAATGTCGTGCTGTGTGCATGGGCTACGAAGTACGCAGAACTTGCGGAAAAAGAAACGTGCAAGAACATCAAAAACAAAACCAAAAGGAGGTCTTACAGAGTGGTGTCGTTCGTCACCTTTATTATTCGTATTGTGTCTTTTAAGGACTAAAAGTGAGTTTTGCGAAGATGTGTGTCTTATCTTTGATATCTAGTACTAGAAAAAGGCCGATTTTTAAACAGTAATTTTTTGGGAGATATGTAAATAAAGAAGATATACATAGTTTCCCAGATAATTTGCGCAAACTGAAAAAAACAAAACAAAACACACCCGACCGCTCTGCGGGAAGTGAATGCAACTGTTCTTGTTAGCGAACAATGTCTTACACAAAAACACGATTTTTTTTTATTGTGCCAAGCTTTTGATATATTCTTTTAAGAACAAAGCTGTGAATTTGAGAAAGTTGTAGATTGCATTGAGAAACACACAATCGAGGTGTTTGCTACATGATGTGCTCCGTGTGTGTCCTTTAATTGTATAAAATGGAAGCCCGCGAAATATATCAACAGACAACGTATAAATATTTTTAAAAAAATGTGATGAAATACATAAGATAAGGCCGCGCATCCCGGTTTGCAGCACTCTCAAAAGTGCCCTGAGAGAACGAAGTACCCTTTATCACAATCGAATTGTCTGAGGCAGGGCTCCATGTTGGTGTTGAATCCAGAGGGGCGCGAGCACCTGCTCTCGCAAAGCCGTGTCTGGGGCAGCGCGCTAGTGATAAGCTAACTTTATTGTTCTAATGCTCGTTTGTGACTCTCGAAATAAATTTACTTAAGCTTGATGAATGAAAAAAAAAAACTCTATTTTAGCTTTGTTAAAAATAAAAAAAATCATAAACTGTGTTCCTTTCATAATTTTGGCAATGTATGCAATGTTAATAATGTTACCTACTTAAAATAATTATTATTTTGTGATATTCTGAAGAATTTTTTTTTTATTTTGGAAGAATTGAGAAAAACTGTCTGTGTGTCCAGGATTTTGGACAGAATAATTGGTAAGCACCTACGCGTGTGCCCTTTTTAAAGTATTGGAATTTCTTTCACATCTCCAGAAACTCACTTAGTTCTTTTTATTGAATTCTTATTCAATATATTATCAAATTCGTTACATTGATTTGATTGAAGGATTATTTAGAAAACTTAGCAAAACCGAATAAAAAACAGCTATACTCGGTGAGAGGTCAAGAACGAAGTGGAAGCCCTTCTAACCCCTTTCCACTTTAGTAGAGCGAAGGGTGGAGAGGAGGTCGCCTTCTTTCCAGCGTTCTCTCTAATAAAGAGGAAAGGGGTGGGAGGAGCTTCCACCTCGTTCTTGACCTGCCACCGACTATAGTGTGATTCATATTTAGTAATACCAATGTGTGATTTTAATTATTCAAAAAATATAAAGCAAAAAAAATTTTTTTGTATCACTGAAATTGAAGTTTGATTCTTGTGGGTTGTTTTTTGAGTCTGCGTCATCGCATAGGTGGTATTCTGGTCAACGTTGTTGCGTGGATATAGTCAATTACGTAGCTGTATCATTCTGTACTTAAGATGTAAACTAAATAAATAGGTGAGACTATGCGTAATTCGGAGTACAATTACTTCACAACAAAGCTTTCAGTTCAAGACGGCACGTCTGACAAGAGTAAAGCTCTAGCTGCGGTCATATAAACGAAATATTACAGGGGTGTTTTATTTTCATTTGATACAGATTAATAAAAAACAAGGACGAGAGTTAGACGAATGCCGTCTTCCTGACGTAATTACTGAGGATCGGCGGACATTATGTGAGTGAATGGTCGCCATGATAAGTTGACGAATGAACTAATACCCAATTCACACGGCAGCGCAAAGGTACCTTTAGCTTAGGTCCCTTAGCTGAAGGTGCCTGTAGTAAAGGGCGTTCTTGATCGCACAATAAATAAACGGAGCATTTAAAGTTGATGTCGATTGCACTCCTGCTAGACCGCGAGAGGAGCGGGATAAACTATTATTCTTCGAAATCTGTTTGACGCGCAGATTTTTTATTATTTTGTGTGAAATATCACTTTTAAAACCTAAATATTATTTGTGTTTGCTTTTGCGGCACTTTATTTTTTTCTTTAAGTGTAAAGGCGCACCTAAATGAGTCTTGCTTTAAAACGTCTGACCCGTCTGGCCACTCTGGCCCTAAATCATCTGCGTCTACGAGTTTTCATCGCGAGGTGGACGATCTTTTTGTGTTCAGCAGCTCCATTTTTCCACGAAGTTCAAACTTAAGTAGCTAAATAGTGCCTGTCAGAAACGAACCCCGTCGGAATCTCGCGGTTACGCCAGTCACGCTATCGAAAGGGATGGACGACGACGAGGATAAAGGGTCTTGGGCGGGAGAGTCGGACGACTCGTCTAGAACCTCGAAGATCTCGCAGCGGTTCATTGCGTTCGGGGTTCCTAGCAGACATTGTTTTCCACGTACCGCCACTGCTACCTGCTAGCTAGAGTATGCGTTAATCGTTAATTTATTATCCCATTACATTTGTGTTCACAATGATTTCATAATTTGCTACCTATATATATTCAATTTGTTATAATGCATTAAACAAGATATATTTATATATCTTGTAATTTTTATTTTGAGTTCGTGGGTCCGAGGCTACTCCCTGTAGCTGTAAAGGAGCTTGGCGAGCTCCGTTTAACACAGGAGCTCCCTTAGTGAAAGGGACCTTTATGCGCTGTGTGATTACGATCTTCAATTCCCTTTACCACAGGTACCTATGTCAAATGCACCTTTGCGCTGCCGTGTGAATTGGGTATAAATTGTGTTAGTTACCTTTTGAATTATTGGATTCAGGGTCTGTTGAAATTTTAGTATTGACGCCAATTAACAATAGAAACATACAATTTACAAAATATGCGAAAAAGTTACATTATTGAAAGATATTTGTCGATCAACGTTTTAGGGTTCTCGCTCCATTTAAAAATTGCGCGCGAAAAAAAGCGCACCAAGCCCTGCGCACATTGATGCTTGAGAGAGTGGCATGGCCGTTTAGGTCACGTGGTCACTTGTCTCGTCAACGCACTCACCAAGGGGACGCTCCCGAGATAGTTACGACATGATATAGAAACGACGTCGCTAACTCTTCCAAGCGTACCCATTGTAAATGAAACGTATACGCCTCGCAAGTGGACTCATTTTCGTCTTCTGCGCATGAGAAAGGAAGTAGCGGTGACGTCAGAACGCCGAGCCCTGATTGGCTGATCGCGGTCCCCTATCTGAGCGTCGTCTGCTCCTTTGCAACGTCGTCTGCTCGCAACGTCGTCTGCGTCTGTCTTACCGTCCCTGCGACTTTCGGAAGTGCAGGTCTTTACGAGCGAGCTCGACTTCGCCTTTCAGAGAAGGCAGACGAAATAACTCGAGCGGTTCGTTGTTTTTGTCGAACAACTAGCAGACGCGCATCAAGGAGGGAAGTCAAAGTACTCACTGGCGAGGTGTCCCGAGACGCCGAGGTTTGTTTGCTAAGAACCGAGAGCGAGCGTGTTAGTGTCCGCAAGTTCCCTCCCAAATACCTTTTCCCCCTTTCGTGTGCGGCAAGACTCCTCATTCTTTAACGGCGTCGGCGGGTTGGCGCAGTTAACGTCGTCTGCTTTACGTCTGCTAGTCAAAGCGATGGCTCCTTTACCTTTCCTGCGTCTGTCGGATATTCACCGCTTTTTCACCGGCGAGAGTCACCGTTGCCTCGGAAAACAAGGAGATGACAAGAGGAAGAGATTGACCTCTTAATCTAAAATTGAGGTCAGTGATCACAGTATAATACGGGAAGGGTTCACAAGGGTCGCGCGGGCACATTCCATTCAGCACGCCAGCCGGTCGTGGGCAGACGGTCACCGAGTCGGAGTGGCTGCTAGGCCTATCTGCCGAGTTCGCTTGGTCGGTGTCGGTGGAATCGTACCGTTGGAGCTTTTCCCGGGTGTTTGTGGATCCAGCGTTCTTGTTCGTCGTGGTCTGGTTCAAGTACTTTTTACTTTTTTCTTGCTGCTTGAAGTCGGGACGCGAGAGAAGCGCACGTAGAAAAATAAACGTCCGTTGGTCGTCGCGACCGCGACGCTGTCGGCCATGCTGATTTGATCGTAACAAGTGCGTAGCTTCGGAGCTGTCGTAGGATTTTGTCGTAACCTGCGCAAAACTTACGAAAATTTCGGTTCGTGAATACGAATTTGTTCTTAAGTTTTGTCTTACGCATATTTTTGGCGTAAGATAGTTTCGTGAATCTGGCCTCTCCACTTGCAAAAGTCGCAGGAAAGGTAAGACAGACGCAGACGACGTTGCGAGCAGACGACGTTGCAAAGGAGCAGACGACGCTCAGATAGGGGACCGCGATCAGCCAATCAGGGCTCGGCGTTCTGACGTCACCGCTACCCCCTGCGCGAGAAGCAGACGAACTTGCCCTCCGCATACTTTGACCAGAGCCTTATTTCCAAAATGAAGGTGCTACTTATCTATACTAATTACAAAAAGGTGATAACAAATATTCGCCAATATCAGAAACGAATCTTCAATCATAATCAAAGATAAACACATTTCCCTATGCAATCACGCTTCCATTTTCGAGTGATGTGCTAACACAAGTTTGACGTCTCCTTCAAAAGTGTATGTGTGCTGCACAAATTCAACATTTTGCCTGCTACAGAACCTGCTACAAAAGGCCGAATGCCGCATAATAATTGGGGTTGTGGGGATATTTAGACAGCGTGTAGTTGGTCAGCCATTTTAAAGATGCGACGAGTCACTCGCTGTAGATGAGAAATTTAGCCAGTGCAGTACAACCGCTAGCCTGGGGTCTTTAACATGCACCACGCAGTAGTGGTACACGACCGCGCGCCGGTACCATGCTCATCCAGATCGAAACGGGCAGGGGTAGGGATTGAATCCAGGATCTTGGATTCTGCAGCGCGAGCTTTCGCTCCACATGTTCCGAGCTGGGGCCCTAATCTGGACAGTTGGCGAGAAAGTCGGTGAGAAATCTGGCGGCCGTGATTGGACAACACCGCACTTGACCTTGGTGCCGGCCAATCATAGCCGCTGCATTTCTCGCCGACTTTTTCGCCAAGTGTCCCGATTAGGGCCCCTGGTGTGCGCTACCCCACTCGGCCACCGATCCCCCGCCAAATGCCGCTTCGTTCACTGCACGTAACCACTATCCATACTGTGCAGAGAAATCATCAAAGGAGCGCAGTTACACATTTCATTTTCATTATACCAAAATATATGATTTATTTTAAGTAATTAAGCATAAGGCAATCTATTTCGAGAGTGTTCCAAAAGATATTTATACCGCAGTATCCCGAGAGATGCGCCACCCACGAAAGATAGCCGAACCCCGTTTTGGACACGATTTGGTAGCAGAGGACAGCCCACTTCTAGTAATCGCAGGGCCCTGGCCAATGGTGAGCTCGGCAAGAATGGTGTTACTCAGCCAAGATGGGAGATAGGCGAACATCTCTGACTGGGAACACAGTTGCCTTTGGTTCATCGTCCCCCCTCCAGCGGTGAGAGGAGGTCGCCTCCTCTCCACCACTCGCTTTGTTGAAGCGGGAATAGGTGGGAGGACCTTCCCGTGCACTCTTAACCTGCCGCCGATCAAGGTAGAGTTTTATGAGAAGTGAAAGAAATATAGAGCGGTCAAAGTTGGAATCTCCGACAGGCGAGAAAAACGTCAGTTCTCGCCTCGGCTGCTTCACGGCCAATAACTTGAAAGCAAATGATCCGCTAAGTTTGCCAGTTGCCCTGTCATTCATTTCAAGAACGCTCTAAAACATATATTTTTGTTAAACTTATAAATTCAATCCCAAAAGCGAGCAAACATTTAGACAAAAGCTATCATAGAGTGCAGGCATATGAAAATGAGTGAACGTAAGTTGAGCAGAAGGAGGCATTTGAGTTGAAGTTATTAGTGACAGGCAGACTGTTATAATCTCTACTGGCTGTTGAACGTATGGTATCTATTATATAAAAAAGGATAATGTTACAAGCCCTTACCTTCCACTTCATCGTTCCAGCGTCATCATAGACATACATGTAGTTCTTTCCCGGAAGTAATGCCTGTTTGACGTGTTGGGGATTAAGCAATGTTCCTCCAATGATAGGCTCATAATATTGGCAGGTCTGTGAGAAACGTAGCTGTGATGAGACGAACTCGGGCACTGGAGCGCCAACATATTCGAAAGCAATCTGCCCGGTTAGGTGGAGCTATTGCAATAAAAGTAAAGTTCTCCAACCAAAACCGTAAAACATTAACCCAACGTTTTGAATCCTACTCGGTTCCTCCGTCAGGGGTGACTGAATCGCACGGGGAAGTCGCGCATGGTACCTGCAGCATTGGTCTTTGTATACCAGGAAACACCCTCGGCAGACAATGAAGACGAGCCCCGCTGCGACCTTCCAACAATATTGAGTCAAAACGGCGATATTTTTTTAACCCCAAATGCGTTTTATCCTTCAGAATTTACGAGAAAACCATCACTTGAATCTCCCCCGCTATATTTAGCAGAATAATAGATATCACGTGACCACGTCATGTCACCTGATATTAATTTTCCCGCGGAAATTATCAGGAAAATTGACGGGACGTCACCACGTCATGTTGCCTCAATTCATGTGACGTCAATCTCTGCGAGGTGGAAGTTTGTGCTCAACGCATTCGTGCTCCCAGGTCTTTTTCCGGATGATCAACGACAACGTGTTGTCTCATCTTGCTCTTCTCTCTGTGTTTTTAGGCGTTCAGTTCAAATGGAAAACCAACTAGCTCGGCTTAATATCTTGCTGCGATCAAGCTTGTGTAACTTTCTGGGGACGTGATGGCCCTTCCGCGTTGCTGTTTCCGCGGGAAGTGTTCCTCCCGATACACAGGATGCGATAGGCCCAACGTGTTCTTAGATTAGCTCAGTTACGAAGCTGCTAATTGAAGCTGCTTGCACGGGGAGTACCCTCGCCCCCTTCATTCACCACTACTCGCCTCTCGTCGTTCGACGCGCCGGGCGGCTGCTGCAGTAACTGCAGTGTATTCTCTAAAATACGCACGTTTCGAAGCACAGCGTCTAGAGGGCCTTCTACCGTACTCTATGGAACACACAGTTATCAAACAAAACAATAGATGACGCTTTAAACAACGGGAGGTGGACCGAAGTGAATGAGGGGGTACCCCTTCCGTGGGAACTCCACAACTGAGGTAATCTAGTAACGTTGGCTAAACCCCTTGATCCGCCATGTTTTTTTATGTGTAGTCTTGTATGGAAGGGCTTCGCTGCCATGTTACGTATTTTTTTGGCATAGGTTTGAAAATCTGCATCCCCAAATGTTTTCCTGCGACATCAGGCTCTGTGGGTGCGCAGCCAAGAGCCCTCGGAGTGACACCACTTAGAGGAAAAGGCCTGGCCCTGATTCTTTCCCCGCGAAAACGTCGCCGCCATACCCCGTTCACCCTTAAGCGGGGGTCACATCGCTTATACATCATACAAAAAAAAAAGCATGCGTACAGATTTCAACGCGAATCACCGCGAAATATGTGCTTCGAATGCCGATGGCAATGAGTTCACTGAGAGAAATTGGCACGCGCGGCGTTCGAACCACAGGCATTGCGGTGTCTCGTGCTTTCAGACTTTCATTTCTATTATGTGCGAAGAGTGTGACCCCGGCTTTAAGCTGAGACCGCAGCCAATGCAACAAGCACAAGCGCAAGAGGTCGCGGCTTCGAAGCGCTCAGCGCTAGAAACGCGCGTCGCAAAGCCAGGAGCGCGTTCTAACTCGCGCTATTAGCTTTGGCTGCAGTGTCAGATTAAAGGGCTGTTTATACTCCGACGTTGAGCGCAGTGAACGCAGCGTAGCGCAGAACGCGCGCCTTTCATTGGCCGGCAACCAGGAACTCAATACCTGCGACGAATCAGTATCTGCGCGCGCTGCGCTACGCCGCGCCCGTCGACGTTACGTTGGAGTATAAACGTACCTTAAGGATGAACCGAGCATACTTAGAGATTCTGCATTACAGAGAGTTTCGAACTGCTTGACTGGGATCACATGGTTTGTGGGCCACGTTTGCAACCCGAGTTGAGAGGAGGAGCCGAATCTGTTGATCGTCTGGAAACGTCTTCGCCATTCCGAATGCCTTCTTCCTTGTCATGCGAAGACGCATCGCCTCGGCCCTTGCGACCAATCTCCGCAGGACGCGTCCACCATTACAATGCAAACGCTTCCTGTGGCTTGCGATGAACCCTTTCTTGAACCTAGGCCCTCTGAGTATAGTGAATCCACGCGGCGGTGCCTGCCTTGAGTCAGTAACGCCTCCAGGGCATCTTTGCAGCGTCCCACAACGAACGCAACGCCACCACGGGGCGACGCCAAGACGGACGCGTCTTTCGCTTCGTGGCGAATACTGATCTCCATTGTAGTAGGCTGGATCGCGGATCGGGATCCCGATGGTGGAACCACCGGCGGCCATTTCTTCACACCGGGCAGTACACGCATACATGCCAGTCTATTTGAGGAATGAATAAAAATTAACACTTTGAAACTTGTGTGACGTGTGTTGTAAGAAAAAACCTTTTACGGGGTTTTGCAAGAATAGTACGAGAAAATTTGCAGACGTGAGTATCCTGTTATGAAGGTTATTAAATTACACAGAGAGCGTGCCAATCATTATCGTCTGCTGCCATTGACGGAGCTCGCCTGTTCGACTTATCCAAAGAGTTGTCGTCACGCTTGATAACACTCGTTCTTGCTTAACATGACTCGAAACACGAACATAGTTTCTTATGAGGGTGTTTTAAAAAAGTAGTTCATACAACGAGCAAGAATATGTTGCCATCAGACATCGTCTACTTTGATTTAGAAACAAAGACGATTCCTCAAACGACACTGCAACCCTTGGTAAGTCAAAAAGTAAAAGTAAGCATGACATCGAAGCAATCCATTCTGCCTGCTTGCATGACGGCGTGGTTCACACATGCAGTTTGTGGGGCCCGTAGAGAAAGTCAGCGGAGGATAGAAAAGTATTTCCCTCTAAAAAATTTGTGTACAAAGTATTTAATTACAACACAAACATTTCTCACCGTTCCTAGAAAACCTGGTTGTATTTTGGCCGTCCAAAACATAATGTAAAGGCCACCTGTGCCGCTACTCGACCCCAACAAAACAAGCCTCGATCCGTGATCCAGCTCACTACAATAGACATCTGCGGTGGCGACTCTGGTTGAGCTTCTGCGTGTTTGCCACCTGGGGCGTGTCGGGCATCCACAATCCACGACGTAATTCGCAATCCTTCGTTTCTAGGATGTATAGCTCGAAGCCAAGGACGCGGTCGAACCAAGTCCTTACCTCATACACCGCGGCCGCATCACTCTCGTTACAGGCGGCGCCAATGGATCGCCGTTTCGTTTCCGGGACAAACCGCCATAGCTCCATCGAGAAGGATACCATGAGAACTGATTTGTTGAAGACCGCCATCTCAGACTCCACGAAGGTCAGGGCGTCCACCTGCGTGGGACGTTAAAACCAGTCATTGAGGTGTGGAGGTGCTGACGACAGCCATAGTGGCCGCAGCGTTCCTCTCTGCCGCCACCATCACGTCCCCCTGACAGTGGTCTCGAAAGGCTTCGCGCGCATGGGCTGCCCGCGCCCACCAACTTGCTGTTTGGGGACCACGGCTCTCCTTACGCCAGAGTGAGAGATTCACTGCGAGGGGGCGCCGGGAGACTGGGACACGAAGATGACCACGCACAAGCTGTATACTAGGAGAGATGGTGCTGGACCAGCGTCCCGGAAACGCGCCCACATCGCGTCTTCATCGATGTTCTAGATTTGGCCATGTAGCAGGCAGTTAAATAAATTTTGCGTATTAGTAGAGAACCGACTCACGTCTTTGCGTTGGTGACTTATGCGAAGGCAACATCTCTACTTCGTTTCAGCTTAGCTCCAGGCCCAGCCAAAGCTACAAGCTAATGGGACCCATCTGCCAGGGTAGTAACTTAATAGTAACTTAATAAAGCTTTTCTTTTCTCAAATTTCGCTTTATTTTAAAAGTTATAGGCAAATTAGAATTCCAAAAACAAGCAAAAAATAACCTCCTTCATGACGTCGTAGGTCCTGGCTTGAGTGGCCGTGAACTAGAGGAGGGCTAGTGAGCTCATTGAGCGCTCACGCCTGCCGCACTCCGTGTCGACGGCTCGAGAGGGCGCCACTAAGCATGTGTTGGATAGGCTGTATGAACCGGGCGGCCAGGGCGGCTCGCATTGCATTCGCTGCGCGATTAAAGACTATTTCGGCATAACACTTCATTGACCACAAACGACAAACAAACACTGGGTAAAGATCAGTTCAGAACGGGAGCCACTTCGCGCTGCCATACCGCCAAATGACCAAATCGCCAGCAGGGCCCGCGCCGAAGGCCTTCGATCGGCGCGGGGTGCCTCATCCTACTAGCTCTTTCTAGTATGCGCCGTTTTTTCCGCCGCTTGGTGGCGGGCGTGGCGGGTATGTCGACGGGTCATTTCTTGTTTCCGTACTTTATAAACTGCATTTGTTTCTTTTCTGATCTAAAATACTGAACAAAAACTACTTTCACACATAATTGAAACGGTTCGCGACACTTATATTGTGTATCTCGACTAAAAAAAAGCTTTTCGCGGCTCTGACCAGTAGTAAGGCCAGGACCTAAGACGTCACATTTCGCGCGTTTTCGGCAACGCGGGTCGCCCTCGTAGGTGGAGGAGGCTTCCGCGCCGTCCGGTTAAAATATGACGCACTTATATTTCGTTACTCTCTCCGTGCCCGCTGGCTTGCCCGAACCCCAAGAGACGTGGAAACTGCAAAAAAGGCAGACGCTTAAATATGATTGCAGGGCCCCTTTAAGGTGAAGGCCCGTTCACACTCTTGTAACCGAGCATGACGGAGAGAGACGAGACCCGTTGAAACCTCTTAAAATTTCTTAGGACCAGAGAACAGACTGGCACTCTGGCGCCATATATGCGGCGAACCTGGAACTGCATTTCACAAAAGCGAAGGTTTTGCGGGATTTCCGAGGTCAAATGTGCGTAATACCTATGAGAAAGGCTCGTTCATAGCGTCAACAAACGTTTGGCGAGCCAAGAAAGAAAGGATAATGCGCGAGAGAAATAGAAAATATGCCGGACCGCCAAGTGTACACTGCTACCCAATAGATGGCGCCAGTGTGTCCTCTTGTTGCAAGAGATATTAAGAGGTTCCAAGACACCCGGTTCTAATAGGTCGCAAGTGTGTGGACGGGCTTTTAGTGATGCGATAATAGAACACGACGAGAAACATGCCGAACAAAAAGGGCAACTCCGCTCAATTCCGACGATTTCGGGATAATGAGTGATTTCGAATCAAAAAGCCCTACTAAAAGACACTACGTCGTTTGCTTCGCGAAAAATGGGATATACATTTTTAAATCTAATTTTAAACACGAGCAGAAATCGAAACCGAAACTTCGGCGCCGTCCGGCAACATTGGCCTCGGGCCGCCAAGTACATGGATATCACGTGGTACGAGATGTCACGTGATCCTCGGCCCAACGACGGGCGGGTTGGGGGCGTGCGTGTGGCAGGCGCGAGTGTCGTCTGCTCTGCACCGCACTCTTCGCCACGTTTTGGTGTCTACGGCATTCGACGACGTCTGCACAACTGCGGCATAAGTCTGCGCACGTGGTGTCCATAGTGTGGACGAAACTCCAAGACACAATAATCCCAAACGGTGAGACGACGACAGTGGTTGTGACACGAAAGACAGCGGTAACGGCGGGACCACGGCGGGCGGCCGGTCTGCTCCCAAGAAGCGAACTGCGCAGGCGCGTACGCCAATCACGTGGACACCGCTGAGCGCAGAGAGGCAACGTTCCTGACGTCATGCGCTACGCTCGATCGGAGAAGTAAAAACAAGCAAAAGGGGGCCATGAAGATGACGTTTAGCTCAATGTTGGCTCCGCCCACGCCGTAGCCTTGACTGCGCTGTTGGTTGCGCCTGAATTCGCCCGCTCGAGTCAGCCGATTTCGGCAACTTGGCGAGTTGCAAAGTTTGCCGGACCGTTTAAGAAACATTTAGACAGAACTGCGTCGTAATATTTGTCGTGTGGTCTTCCTAGGCGATACTGAAGAGGACTGCATTGTTTTTTTCAAAACCAAAAATGAAGCGGAGTTGCCCTTTATGGCGCGACTTTGACGCTGTATGCTTTGTCGCATTAGCCCCTAGCGTCGGGTGAGGTTACCGTTTCGTAACAATTTTGTTATCGACGATCATTCACAAAAACATGCGATTAACAAATATTGGAAATGTTTTAGCGAGAATATTGACTCAATAAAATAAAACGGCGTATAAATTTGACGGGCACGACACGCCTCCATGCAATTTATAACGAAAAGCGTATTTATATAATTTTATTATATTCCTAAAAATAAAAAGGTAAGATATATAAATCTACATAACTGGACCGGATCAGTTCTGGTTTTTTGTTGTAACTTGTACCCATATTATTTCAATTTTATATTAGAAACTTTCCCAGATCCACTTCTTGTCCCGTTGGTCCTATGCTTGATGTCCATGTTACGTTTAATCAATTCAAAGCGACAGTGTTTAAAAAATTCTTCCTTCATATTTATTCTTTTAAATTGGATAAGAGTCGTGTAAAAAAAGTCGTCCCGTCAAAAGAAAAAAAAACGAGAAAAAAAATTTAATTGGTTTTAAAAGAAATTTGCTGGGGTTTATGATTCTTTGCCATGTTTTTAGCAAAACTGTTTTGCTACACACCGTGGATTGCGTGAAGAAAAGCGTTCGCAACAAAATGGATCTCAAAATGTTTTCTTCCAAACGCTCTTTTTTTTTTTTTGGGTGCGCGTGAACACGCGTTTCCCTGCACGAGCTTTTGGCATTGATTGTTACTAAAGTCACTGGATCCTGGGAAAGTAACGCCAAGCTCCCCGTGTGGTCGCCATCTTGGTCCTCAAAATGAGCAATTTCTCCTTGACCCCTCCGTTCTTGGTGAGCCGATCTAGATTCGCTGGTGACGGGTAGCTTTATGAACTCGTTTTTTGTATACCGAGATTTTGCTAACCACACACCGGCGAAACAAGCGTACACCTTCGTACCACCACCAGATGCTGTGTCGGTGCTTGGAGGCACTGAAAAATAGGTTTACTGTCTTGAAATACGCAAGAAGAACAATATAATTGTAAGAGATCCATGGAGATGGGCATGATTAATAAGTTGATCGCATACAAAGTGCCAAAGACTCTTAAATTGTCGAGGAACGCTTCCAGTACGATGTTGCTCCATGGTGATCTTGGCGCGTCTGGTTTAAACCACCCCCTGGAAGCTTCGAAGATTTAAATGGACCAAGATGGCGATTCCCATGGCAACGTAGACCGATTAGCCAATCGCCTTACGAGGTTTGGGTCGTCTGTATGTTAGTATCCGTTTGTGTCCGGCTAGCCGGTAGTGAAGGCAATGGCGCTACTTTCCCAGGATCCAGTGACTTTAACTGTTACAACGTCATTTTTTATGTGTTTCTTTTTTGCGTGTCCAGCGAGCGCGGGCGCAGTCGGCTTCGAGTCCTTCAGAAACCCAAAGTACAGGGAGTATTCACTGGACGCCATATTTGTGGGTGCTGTTAACAGCGCATGCTCAGAACGAGCTCACATCAATAGGCTGCTAAGACCGGCACTCTTGATGGTGCGGAATGCACGTTGGAAAAGAACTGTGGAAGCTCGCCATCAGCACGCGCTCAGCATTCGCGCACACAGCTATGGCCGGTTATTAAAGCTGTAGCTAAGTGGTAACGTTTCCTCTTCGCGTGCAGCAGCCCGAGCTTGGAATCCCGCGAGCGGCGGGGGATTTTTTTCAAGGATGTTGCAGCATCGGCGACGGACGCCCTACATCGCCAGCTACAACGTCAACAACAACTGACGTCATTTGCAGTGGTGTGAAAAAAAAACAAAAACATAACTTCGCTGTAAAAATAAAAAAAAAGCGCGACGATCACACGACGTGATGCTTTTAGACAGCGGCAGCTGTGCACCCTATTCGACGATACACTCGTAGAAAAAAAAAAAAGGATGTATTCTCACACCCTCTGTCCCATATAATACACACCAAAACTTTAGTTCGACGCACAGCGCACTCACGTCGATCTGGCGGTGTTAACTTTCACAAGAGGCTTGATAGCCATGTGGTACAACTTATTAAAATAGCTAATGTACGTGTCATTAACTACACAAAAAAAAATATTTTTTGTTTTATTTTAAAATCTCAGTGTTTTTTTTCTGTGGTTTTTGATACGTACTTTAGCTACTTCAAGGGTTATATCGCACAGTTATTAAGCCCCTCGTAAAATGTGGGGCCGTCGGTTGGACTGTTGTACTCTGTACGTCCAACTAAAGTTTTGCGGTGTAATATATGGTACAAAAGGGCGTAAGGTAACACCTTTTTTTAGAGTTTATGATGATTACGATCGATTGACATTACGCCGATCGTGCTTAATACGGTGATCTCATCTTGAATTGACGTTGCGTTGAATTTGCGTCGATGTGTAGTTAAGGTCCGACCTACCAAATTTTTTTCCACAAGGTGGAAAATATTTTTCCACCATCCCTTTCCCCCCTCTCCCAGACGGTGGGAGGACTATTTTCGTTGCAGCATCTTGGGGCTGGATAAGTCGGGATAACCTGTAGGTTCATCCAGCCATACGATGCAGGAACAAAAGGGGTCCCCACTTCGGCCAGATAGTTGGGAGGGAGGAGGAAACGGGAAGGGTGGCGAGGAGAACGCGGCAAATTATTACAGCGAAGCTGCATATGACTCGTTGGTCGGATTTTCGCGTCTCCGCCGACAGAACAGCAGTTGACAAATCAAATAGTCGACAGAAAACCCACGCGCGCGCCTTATCTATTATCACGTGGTTTTAACACTTGTTTCAATAACAGAACCACAAAACAAGTGTCAAAACCACGTGATGGATGATGAGCACGTAGCGCTTCCCACGTGCGTTTTTCGGTAAAGACTCCGATTGCATATGCTGCCTAGGCAACGGCAGAGTAGGAAGAGTCGTTTGACTTCACTAGCTCCGCTAACAATGCGGAGCACGTAGCGCTCCCCGCATGCGTTTCTCGGTAAAGATTTCGGTTCCATAAGCTGCCGCGGGAACGGCAGCGTACAAAGTTTTTCACATCGACCCTTTTTTTTTGGAAAACGCCATCACGTGGTGCTTTAGTCTTTTATGTCCCAGAGAACTTCCGGTTTATAAAAAAAATGAGCAAAGACCGCCTTAACGTCGCTGCGTGAAATGTAGATGAAACGTTTAGCCACCAATTTTCCTGGTAAATGCCAAAAGAACGAAAAAGTGCGAGATTTGTTAAAATATTTCAAGTATTATTGTAGAACAACTTGCACCCTCCAAGAGTTAACATTGTACATTGTACTGCCGAAGGCCCTCATTAAATCTCCAAGTGTGTTGTCCTCCTAGCATTTATGCTTTTTAGTACTTGTGACTTAAGCAAGCTCAACAAGCTTGCAAAGACGGTGCGACCTGAAGTCGCTTGGTGCGCAAGCTGCAGTTCGTGTTTGTAAACAGCAAAAGGGTCTATATAAAGAAGTTTTGATACAGTGAATTTACTTTTCTTTCATCAATCATTTGCTATAGACTCGTCACTTTAGATAAATACCAAATAACCTCCCTTCATTTTTTTTTTGAGGGGGGGTGATTTTACTTTGATTAAAGTTTTCTTACCATGGAAACTTCGTACTTGGTGCTACTGCCCTCGTAAACTGTGGGTCCAGTGATGAAGCAGTTTTTCTTGTTGAGGAAATCGTCTCCCAAGTGCGTTCGGACGATGATCCCATCCACGTGGAAGTTGCTGGTTTACACAAGGAGTAGGGGGATGGTTTAAACGGGAAAGGGTAACCCAGAGGAAGAAAAAGAGCCACATTTTAGCGACGATTCAAAGGCTGAAACATGCGATGACTGTCCCAAAAGTACAATCAACTTTTTTTTAATACATAAATTGCTGTCATTCTAGGACATTGGCGCCTTAATCTCCTTCAATGTAATCCCGGGAGCACACACACACATACACCTATGCCAGCGTTCCTCAGGCATTTCAAAACATAGAGCGAAGCTCTCTTTCGGGATTGCCATCAACTGCTTCGTCGTTTTCTATCTTTTATTTTCTTCAATGGTTTCAAACCTCTTAACTTTCAATTTCGACCTCAAATAAAAAATAAAGAACAAAAAAAACAGGCGTTGCAGAAAGTTATGTTTTTGCTGTCGGAATGCTGGAATAACTGGGTAACGGAAGTATTCTGCGAGAAATTATTTAACGTCACGCACCGAATGGCCAATCACCTTGTTGTGATGAAGCTTCCTCTCGCCAGCTGCCCACAACTCCGGCAAATATTTTCTCACGGCATCCTCGGCCATACCCGAATATTATCCCGCCATTTCTCACTGAATCATCCCCGAACGACTTCTCAAATCCGGACATTGTCCGCTGATAAACATTGATGGTTGAAGCAAAACTCTATTCACATTCGCTGATCGACTCGCTCAGTCAGTAAATCAGACACTAATACAGCCCTTTACCAGATTTAATTGCGTCTCGTTGCCGACTGAGAAGACGAAAAGTGAACGGATTCTTTACCTATGTTCAGTAGTGCCTGGTTCGAATGTCTGCCAGTTGACACCGAAGCTATGCCTCGAAGTAGCGAGATAATGAAAAAGGCCGTATACTTTTCGGACATCTCATATGTGCAGAGAAGACTTTACAAATAAAAACAAGTTAGACATACGGAATACGTCAAAACTTTTCCACTCTGTTTTCAGAAACAAAACAAAAAGAAGGTATTCTCTCCACGTACATAGCAAATGCGGTTTTTGTTAGAAATCATATAAACGTGGAAATCACTCTCCTTTGTCCGCCTGCTTCGTCGAAGTAGCTCGGAGTTTCGCTTTCTCTAAGCGTTCTGTTCTCTGGGCTAATCAGTGGGGGCCAGAGTAGAGCTCGTGAATGCCACTAACGGCGAGCTTCCCCATCACTTTTACAGCATGGACCCTACATTGTCAAGATCGCCGATGCGCTGTGAACAGCACATTCAAATGTACCTTTCAGGAAATACGCCCCCCCCCCTCGCCTTTATATAGCTTGTTATTTAGAGCGGAAACAACGTATCCATCATGATTATGGCAGCTGGAGTGAGTAACGAATTTTAGATAGCTTGTGTCCGTGTATCAACTAAAGCTACATAATTTCCCTCAACGGGGAACCTTTTGTAGACTGGGCTTGAAGATTCAGAAAGAAGGGCTCATGATATGGACACATTTAACGTCAAGGGTAAATTTGCGGCCAAGGACGAAGCGGACATTTTTTTTCAGCTTCATATCGCGAGCAAGATCTTCCCTGGGGCCTCATTTAGTTCCAAAACTCAACGGAGACGGACCCTGTTTAAAAAAAAACACGTGGCAAAGCGCTATTTTTTTATATAAATAGCATTTATAGGGTAACTTCTTGGTTTTTTTTGTGTCGGTGCACACATGCAGCCTAGATGGTGACGTCACGCTGATGACATCGCGATCTTTGCAACAGTTCATGTTTGAGAGTGGAGCCCGAACGACGATTAGTCTTAAGAACCGAAACTATCGAGTCGTCGTTATGACATCAAACTGTGACGTCACGTGACGCTGTGACGCTACGCGACACAGTGATGTCAGGTTGTCCACTCGCTTGACGCTGACGTGACGTCACAGGAGACGTCAGAACTCAGCATGACGTCACAGAGGACCTATAAATGCTACGTGTTTAGAGCGCCTTTGGAATTTAATAGAGACAGGCAGATTTGTTAAGAACCTATAAATTACTAGACTCTTGATTATTCAATTGCCGCTGTGGCCCTTGTTTAGATAATCAAACGTGGTTAGTGAATGTTAGTAAATTTGTAGTATTCCATTTGTATTTTGACAAATATTTGATATTCGGCATAAAAATACCACGATATAAAACAAAACCTACGTTGTTGGTTTTTTTTCGTTTTTTTTTCTGGTATAAGTGAATGTCTGAAGAAAGAAAACCAAAGAATTAGCTTGAAAATCAATGTAGCAGTACACAGAATGCAAAAAACCCCGGAAGATGTTGGACCATGGTGACAGAAATTCTTCAGGTGGCGTAACGTTGCGCCTCCACCGAAGAGCCGTCGTAGCGAAGATCGTCACGCGATTCTCTCTCCTGCCACCCATGGCTTGCCACCAACGCTGAGGTCCTTCTTTCGTGAGCGGTAGCAACCCTCATCTTATAGCTGGCTTATCAAGTCCGCCCATTTGTTGGGACTATCGAGTCTGCTTAGGCAATGGAGTAAAAACTTGTGTGGTACACTGTCATAAGCCTTGGCTACGTTCAAGAAACAGCATATCAGATCCCCGCTTTCCTTCCTGGCGATCTCCATGATCCTCGTTACAACAAACAGGTTATCTTCACGTTTGCAATCTCTTCGCAAGCCGTTTTGAAGCTCAGTCCGTTTGCCATTACCTTCCGCCCCAAAAACACATACGTTCCTTGATCACATATGTTCAAAGAGCTCGTAGATGCTCTTTGACGCTGCCACGGTGAGTGTGCGGTAGTCATTAAGCGGATTTTGTTGTCTCCTCGTTCAGGCAGCAGTTCGACTCTACAGTGCAATTAATCTTCCGGCATCTGGCTTCCCGAAATTATGTCAGTGAGACTATATGCCACCTGGCTTCTTCCATCTTTGCTCATACACTTCAGTAGGACCGCAGAGATGCCGCTGGTGGCGACCCGAGTATAGACAAGCTCCAGACACTGACGGTCCTGCGACGTAGATCGCGCAAGCGGACGGACGTCAGAGGTAATACCCGGCCGGAGCGCATTCCGGAGTGGGAGAACTCGGTCTCCGAGAGTCAGGGCAGCGTAGGCTCAAGAGCCAGACGTCTTAATGGACTCTTCCTCTCCCAGATTTTAGAAAACGGTACCTGCCGCTTTTCTATCATCCTCAAAGAGTTCCCTGACCTCACCCGTCCCTGCAACACGCAGGGCCGCGGCGACTTCCCCCGACAAACTGCGGGTCGCTCGTCCACTGTTCAAAAGTATATGCTTGACTTCGGTGTCATCAGCCGGTCCGAGAGTCCATGGTCATCGCCGCTGCATATGGTCCCAGAAGTAAGACCTGGAGGCTGGCGAACATGTGGGGACTACCGGGCTCCCAACCGGCTCAGAATACAGCCGACTGCTATCCAGGGCCTCACATTCACTGATTTCACAGCGACGCTCGACGGCGCCACGATATTTTCCAAAATAAATCTGGTCCGCGCGTACTACCATATCGTAGTTGAACCGGCCGACATCGAGAAGACCGCGGCCACAACACCATTCGGTCTCTTTGGATTCGTCAGAATGCCATTCGGACTCAAAAATGCTGCACTGACGTTTCAGCGCTTCGTCGAGGTGTGGCGTGGTTTGCCGTTTTGTCACGCCTACATCGACGACATCCTTGTTACAAGCAGCTCTGCCGAACATCACGCACAACACCTGCGTACGCTCTTCGCTCACCTGACGAACTACGGCGTCGTCGTCAATGTGAGCAACTGTATGTTCGGCAAGGATGAACTGGAGTTCCTCTGACACAATGTCAACGCAGCGGATATTCGCCCTCCTGACATCAAAGTGCAGGCAATCCACGAATTTCCCCAGCCTGTCAACAAAGAATAGTGTGAGTTTTGGAGAATTATTAATTTCTACCGCCGCTTTTACCTAACTGCGCAGAGAAACTTCAACCACTCACCGACTTGTTAGAAGAAAGGCACAACCCCAACGAAATAACTTCAGTGGGGCAACTCTCCCCGCCAGGCATTTCACAGCGCCACAGGTCCTCGTAGAATGCATAATGCTGGCACAACCCAGGGAAAACGCGACGCCTAACCTGCTGACTGGCGACTCAGCCACCGCGGTGGGTGCGGTACTACAGCAGTTGGTTCACGGTTACCCTCACCAAACGAGCAACGTAACAGTGCATTCGGTTTTGAACTGCTGGCAGTGTACTTGACAGTGAGGCATTTCCGCCATTTCATGGAAGGTTTCCACTTCGTCATAATGACCGTCTAAAAACTACTTGTGCACGCCTTCCGCAACTTGCGGCCGGCACGGTGGAACTAATTCCCAACATGAGCTGCGTCAGATGTCCTGCGTTGCGGAATTTACATCCGACATTCGCAACGTCCGCAATCGCGACAACGCCGTTGCTGACGCGATCTCGAGCGCAAATATTTACAAACTAGAATCCTCCGCAGTGGTCGACTCCACGGAAAAGGCGAGTGCTCAGCAGACGGACAGCGAGCTGCAGAATCTGCGTGACACGCCAAGTAGACTCGAGTTCCGGATGGTCTCACTACCGATGTGCGACACGGTGCTTCTGTGCGACATCTCCGCCCAAAAGCCTCCGCCCTACGTAACCGAACCTTTTCGACGCAAGGTGTTCAACACGCTTCACAGGCTCTCCCAACCGTGGATCAAGGCATCTCAGCGCATGGCATCCCTCAGGATGCCTGGGCAGTTATTTGAGCAAGCGCAAGACCGACTGCCAGATTCAACAAACTACGTCAACCGACTGCGTGCAATGATGGACAGCCCTCGATCAATGGCCACCAGGACATCAAAACAGCCGCCACCCTCATGTCAGCGAGAACCTGACACATTGCACGCAAGTTTTTGTCAGGCACAGTCCCATCCAGCGTCCGCTTCAGGTCCCCTACGACGGAACGTTCCGCGTGCTAAAACGCGGACCAAAACACTTCACATTCCGGATTAGAGACGGAGAGGAGGTGATTTGTTAGGACCGTCTACAAGCCCACCTACATCGAGACATCACCCCTCAGGCCCACGACGACGGAACCCGCCACAAACGTCGAAGGAGGAAACCACAACAAAACACTTTGGCCTTCCCCGTTCCTCTCACCCAGACCTTCAGCTGCGCCGGACCCCGAGGCAAGCAGGGCTCTTCGATGGCCGGTCGGGATCCCCTTCCGGGACGAACGACGCGTTATGGCAGTAGAGTTCGCTGGCCGGATCGGCTCGTTCTCAACGTAGCACAGCGTTCGCCTATTCACTGGGGAGGGAGGGCTGTGGCGGCTCGAGTAGACAAGCTGTATACCGTGGACGGTCCTACGACGTAGACCAGTGGTCTCAAACTCATTCGAGCCTGGGGGCCAGATATGCCACACCGGAAAGGTCGAGGGCCAACGTAAGACGGGAGGAGAGGGAAGGGGGAGGGGAGGGGCCGGCCAGGCGAGAGAACCTGTGAACCTGCCAGTGACATCTTTAGATTCAATATGTTTATATGACTACTTTGGGCCCTGACCTGATGTGGTAACATGAATTCAAATGACACCGCACCGACAACGTGCTGGCATTTGAAAATATCAAACAGAAAGCAAGTACACGGGTCCGTTCTCGTTGCTTAATTTATTCAAAAATTAAGCAAGCTCTACATGTCTCTAAAAAAAGAAAGCAATAAGTTAATTTGTCACTTTTTGCTTTCCTGACGGTTTTTACTACAACACTCGAACAAATACTTGTGTTTTAAGGGGATCCTGAGACCAAACATTTTAGTGTCCATATTGAGTGGCGCACGATCCTTTCGCGAGCCAGCAGCTGGCGGTGTGCGCGAGTACACGCAACGAACTTGAGGTCATAGTCCTCCATTCACGCTTAGGATGACGGTGGAATGTCTGTGCTCCGGGGAAAATGAGAATAAGGACAGGTTTCTTATCTCCGCAGTGAGTTCTGGTGTAAAAGGTTGGCGATTAGTTGGTTCTAACAAGCGCGTAGCTTTCACTTGTGGAGATGAAAAGCCTGTCTTTATTCTCCTTTAACGCGGAGCTCATATATATTTCACTCTCATCTTAGCCATGAATGAAGGACTATGACGTCAATTGCGTTGCATGGTCTCGCATACCGGCGGCTGCTGGCTCGTGGAAAAGTCGTGCGCCACTTACTATGGTCACTAAAATGTTTGGTTCAATATCTCCTTAATGGCGATATTTTTTTGAAGGCGAGAATTCTGAGCTCGTAGCTTTCCATTTAGACATTTTCTCCTGCTGATCGAGAGCTCGCGCAACCGAGATGCAACCTTCAACGAATAGCTCGCGCTTAGCCTAGTAGCAGAATTGTTGTACATTACAAAAAGCTGGGAAGCAAAACATCAAGCTAAACAAAGAGCAAATAAACACAAATAAGTATGAATTATGAATATGTTAAAAGAGCAGAGCTACTTCTAGAGCGAAAATGAATCGACGACATGAGATCACTATGGAGCATTCCCTTTCTAGCGCTCGAGACATGTGAACTAGGGACTCCCAGCCGGTTGCCTGCGGGCCGCGTGCCAGCGAGTCGCGGGCCGCATGCGGCCCGCAGGCCGCGTGTTTGAGACGCCTGACGTAGACCGTGCAAGCGGGCGGCGGCCGCAGGGTGAAACCAGGTACCGCGCGCATTCCGGAGTGGGAGAACTAGGTGCCCTTTGTGGACTACACACGACTTTTTCATGTGCTGCGTTTTCCTTAATATTGACAATTGCTTGATTTTGCGAGGCTTCCACCACCTTCCACTTCGCGTATAGGACGACTGTCCTGTTGATTTTGCCGCGTGTGGTGTGGTGAGGGTGGTCGAACTGTCTTCATGATACCACTCGTGACGGGTCGTCTACTGGTTTCTTCGGATCTCTTGACCTGTATATCATGGTCAGGTATCCCGGTAAATGTTCCGCCAAGTTCTGCACGGTTATGTAGAATTATACAAATGGAGGTTGCATACAGCATTGTTCGGTCATTTTTGTCCATTGTCTTGACTTATCGCCAGAATTTCTCAGCTGCCGCTTTACCGCTATCCCTAGACTCTTTTATGAATGGATTAGTAGTAGTACCTACATGACAAAATCTGCAGGCACCCGTCTGTGGACAAACACTAAAGAGGAAAGCTGGCCGCGTAGAGAGGAGGAGAGTAGTGAAGGAAAAAGGCGAGAAGGAGGCGGCGTCGTGGGGCAGAAGCCAACGCGCGCGCGGATGCTGGGGCGAGTCAGAACTTGCAGGTGTGCGAAGCGCGTATGCCTTGGTTTCTGCTACAGAATGGAGTGTTAACCAAGCAGTGGCGTCACTAGGGCCAGTGGCACCCGGGGCGGTGGCCCTCGGCGATGCTACCCAGTTACTCCACGGAGAAAATCCTGCAAAAATGATTTGGCGGACCATCCTTGGAAGATTCTGTGATAGATCAAAAGCGTTCTACGAGTTCGCTCTCGTTGCCGGAGGAAAATAAATCCCGTGCCTTCAGCTCAGGATCCAAATCCTGAATCGCCATCGCGGTCATCTCGAATCGAAAGCGCCACGGCCGTTGTCCGCCTAAACGACCGTTGCGCCATCTCATAACGCACTTGAGAAACGGGGAATAAAGTTGCGCGCCTCCAGAGACGGTTAATAGCCTTACATAGGAATATCCACCACCGCTTCAAAGTGGCATGTTTAACTCTCATGTTCAGTTTAGCACGGGCAAAGCTTCGCTACAATCGTCGAACGGTTCACTCTCTGCGTAGTGGACGCCCTTCGTCGGCCTCGACGACCGCGGCTTCTGGTGGCGCGCATGAGCAACGGGGACGAACGTTGAACGCCTCTGGAGACGGCGTTACTCCACCTGGGCCTCCATACGCCGTGTGTTTGACTCCAATGCGATAGTAATTCTTCCTCAAAGTTTGTACTGTATATCTTTCTCGCCCGCCTCAAGCCAACTCACCTGAGGAGGTTCAGCGTCTCCTTGTAGATGGGTCCCGATCGCGGTGCGTAAAAGTCAAGTCCCAGGAAAATATATGGGACGGTATGAGGCTCTGCTTTCCGGTATTCGTTCTGCATGCTTCGGAGTTTCTGAAAAAAAAAATTTCACCTTATGCCTAGATTGAGATACGCATTGAAAAACACGACAACCCTGCTGCGACGTTTAAATATACAGTTTAGCTAGAAACGCGACAGGCATCTACTTGCTGGGCCAAACAGTATTTTGTCGCTGGGACGCGATTACGGAAGAAGTTGACGTAGTTAGACTATTTTGCACAAAGTAAGAAAGATTTAGGCAAAGTCAGCGTCTCTGAATTACCAGACATTCTTGTTTTCAGTGCTGTGTATAGTTTCGTAAATATTTGGACTGAACGTTTGGCATCGGGTTGTTTACGACGAAACTAAAACTACCGAATCGAGGGAGACAGCAACGCTAAAGATTGGTTCTCATATAAACGGAAAGATCACGTGACGTCGCATACTTTATCGTGGTGTAATCAGCTCGCTCCGTCTCGTGTGCAAGCTAGCTGCACATTCATTCGGAAACTTAGTTATAAGCTTTATTTAATATTTGTTTTTTTTTTGGTTTTGGAAGAATAAAAAATGTTTGACACTTTTCGGGAGAATCTTGTATTTACATCTTACTGTCAAGTTAAAGGGCAACTCCACTCCATTTTTCTAATTTTTGGGTTACGATCAGTTTAGTCGAAGTCGGCGACCCTGAATCACGAGATATAATTTGTTTTTCGGTAGTGTGTATAGTTTTGTAGATATCGCGAATCCAAGTATCGTTCCGGCGGCACGGCGAAACCGAAACTACCGGCTGGAGCAGCTTGGCAACACTGCTATTAGTGGCGCGTGACAGGGAAAATTGAATGTTGAAAATTGAATGTTGGACAACTAACTAGCACAGCTGGGAACAGGCGGGACAGAGGAAAATTGGGACTCCCTCCCGCGTGGCTCCGGCCCAAAGTCTCAACCCTGTCTCCCAGTGGGTCCGGTGCTGGGGTAACGCCGACAAGGTTTGACCAGAGGAAAATTGGCGACTCCCTCGCCGGGGGGAAGAGGCAGGGGGGTGATGTTTTTAGTTTTTTTTGCCCGATCCCCGAAGGTCATCCTGGTGATACCCCACACTGCCTGGTGATAGTTAGGGGGAGAAAAATTGGTCTTAAAAGGGTGGGAGAAATCACGTTTTTGTCTTTTTAGACTTAGGCTAGGTGGCGCAAGCTACCGCCCGGTACAAAGGGTATAGCCATTAACATCCATCCATCCATCCATCGCCGGCATGACCTAGTTCTCGTCCCGCGCTTGAGCCGACACACCGACAATGTCGGCTCAGTTGCTCGTGGAGTTTCAAAACAGAAGGTAGGTTGCACATTTTCTTTTTTTTTACCGCTTCACTTTGTTAATATGCACCAAAAGTAGTAAGTTTTAGTGTGTATTTATAAAATTGCCGGCCGAAAAGCGAATCCGACTGCTATAAATATGACGCGGTCAGTGCCGGCGCAGCGTGACTGTATTTGTTTCTTGCTCGCGGACCACGAGAAAAAGAAATAAAGGGAGATAGATGGAGAGATGTATCCACAAGCGGTCTAAGTTGTTAAAGCTAAGGTGCCTTTAGGTGCACGCTAGTTAGATCAGCCGCGACCTGCTGCGTCCGGCCCATCGTGCTGGAGCAGCCGGCGGACGGTACGCGAACAGCGACGGCACCGCATCATTCTTCAAAGACGCGTGTTTCGTGGAGAAACCCGCAACAGTCAGCAGCCGCAGATCCCGTGTGTCGGTGTCTGACGTAAAGTGCTGGGAGCAGAGCTTCGCTTTGGAGCTTGGAGTCGTCGACGGTCTTCCGAATTCTATCCGGCGAACGGCACCGACCCACACCTTGTGCCTCTTCCGGTCTCTTGGGAACTGGTGGAACCGCAGCTCCGGGTTGCGCACCGGATTGTAGGTGCAACCCACAGCACTACAAGTCGTGCTCGACATCGCCCAACGCGAGTCCGGCGAGTCTCTCCGGCTCCACGATACGCGCGTGAGCGAGCAGCACCGCTTCGCTCTCTTCCGCGCTGTCGCGGAAGCAATGCTGGAGTTAAATGAACTGCCTGGACGCTAATAAAAATAGGAGAACACAGGAGAACGTGGTAAGCACCTCTTGCCGTCAGCAGAATCGCAGAGTGCCACGGGAAACGAAGCGTCCGGCGGCGTCCGTACAAGAGCGTAGGACTAGACCTACGTCATTGCCCAGTGTTGCTTCACTAGCTCACCCGGTGCCAGCGTTGCTCACCCGCTTTTGGGGTTGCTAACCGAGCCGGGAGAACATTTTTAATATTGGTTTGAATTGGTAATGCGTCGTCGGTTTGACGTGATATTTTGGGTATGACCGTATCTTGGTCCCCCTAAAGCGATATCAGTCATTTCGATAGGGTCGACTTTTTGAGTGGAGCTGCCCTTTAAGTTACCTAAACTTCTGAATTACACCGTAGACAAATAATATTACATTCTATTAAAAGTCTTTCCCATTCGAAGGGAAAATTAAACATTTTATTAAGAAAGACTATCATTGCGTGAATAAGAATTGTTTTGGATTGCAGTAAAATTTCACGCAACAATTGAAAAACTAGAGTGCAGGCGATCTGGTGTAAATTGAACATGACTGTAAGCATAAAACAGGCCAGTTTTTTTTCTGTCTCCTTCCGTGTTTTCCGTTTTCCTTCACCAGTCTCATGTTTACCGCCACGTTCTCGTAACAATTGCTCATATTTTATATTATCGGTGTTTCTCGTATTGTGCTTTCTTCGTCATTGTATCTTGTGTTTTTCTATTTATTGCTTCTTACATGCGACAAATTGACAGAGACAGGCTCAGTCTTCGTAGTGCCGACTACTTCATATTAGCTATCGTTTTCTTCTTATTGTTTCAGTTCTGTTTATGTTCCGGATAATGAATAATAGTATGTCGCATTAATGAAAAAAAAGTAAATACGTGGAAACATTATTTTGGTCAGCTCAGAAAACATTTCGCAATGGCTTCACATCACCGCGCACGCAGGATCTCATATTGAGCTCGAGTGCTTTTTCCTACCCACGGCTTGTGGTGGCTGAGCAGTTCGAAGTCATGAGCTCCTGTGACTTCACTGTCTGGATTAAGCGAACGAAAATCCTGCATCGGCTGATGGGCTGTTGTGGTCGTAAATGCATAACCACGTATTTAGCTAACAGGCGCATGCATTTACAATGGAATCGCTAAAAACAACCTCGGTTAATATTTAAAATAGCACTGTACAATTTCATTAAAGCTGAGCATGTCTCTACCAATACATAAAATCAGTTTTTTGAGCCGTCGAAGTTCAAGATACCAATCATTGAAGGAAACATTTATTTTACAAATTTATATCTGGTGTGCATATGTCCCACAAATATGTGCAACTGCGCGTAAGGAAGAAAAAAACCCAATATGAATGTTTTTTGTTTCAAGTGCATTCATTAAATGGATGCTTTTATGCACGAAGAAAATTATCGGTTAGTTCAAAATACCGTAATTGTATGCATATTTGTAATCCTTACCTCAAGCAGGTCGAATGTATCCTTCGGGTTCCCAGTGGTTTTAATACGGATGCTATCGAGCTGTAATCTGGCACAACCGAAATGATAAACTCCCGCTTTCATGTATTGCATTATAATTTTTCGGCCATCAGGTGTGCCTAGGTCCATAGTTGCATTCGGAGCGAACCTGCAAAGTAACAGAATTATAAAAAAACTGAACCCCGCAAAAGCCAATACGTTTCACTAAAACTATAAAATAGTGGCCCTATTTTAGATGCCGTGGGGAAGTTCTCTGACAAGACACCTTCGGAAATACGAGGCGCCTCTACCGTTTCCTTAACGCATATTAAGGCAAACCCGACAAGGAACAACCCTTAAAATG
This sequence comes from Ixodes ricinus, assembly GCA_037355805.1. Classification (NCBI taxonomy): domain Eukaryota; kingdom Metazoa; phylum Arthropoda; class Arachnida; order Ixodida; family Ixodidae; genus Ixodes; species Ixodes ricinus. Next base: position 55,918 of record JAZHYW010051482.1, read on the forward strand.
AAAAAAGTGATTCACGTTCTTTTGGAATCTTCTTTTAATTCTAGAACGCAGAAAAATAAACAGGATCCATAACAAAACAAGGCGCGTATGAACTTTGTTAACTGTTTGTTTTGTTTTGTTTCGCTCTCTGAACTCAACATTTTAAGGCAAAAAGGAATCCCGTAGCTTTCAGGATACACGAATTGTAGGAATCGGACATTACGTACGCCGGTGGGCACGGTCCCATAATTTCAAGCGCCATGCGGCGAAAGCCATCTTCGGACTTGCCGTAAAAGTTTGTTTAGACGTGCTCGAAATGTGCAACGGTACGGTGAAACTTTGGTGCACCGAGTGCTTTGTGAAGATTTAAAGAAAAAAGTATTGTTACGAATATGGTGGTTCATCAAAAAAAGAATCCAGTTTCGGGAAGAAACGGCGAAACATAGTGACGTCAAAGATTTAAAAAAGCAGAATAATTAGCTAAATAATTATTTAATATTTACTCAATAACTTTTATCAGTGATACTAAAATTATGGCTTCAATTAGAAACTTCCTGAGTGCAAAAGAAAACTCCCAAGTCAGAAAATTTTAGAAAGATGTAAAGCACATACGTGCGAAGCGCGAGAGTTACAGCTCGTCCGACAATGCTGCTTTCTTCTAATGTATAGTAACGATTTTCAAAGGCTCTCAGGGGCTTACTTCGCATTCACGAAAAGTCCGAACTGTTCAATGTTCTTCAACCGTTCGGCAAGCTGGAGGAACCAAATTAAGGAGCCGCTGGGTTCCTCCAAGAAAGAGGTTCTGTCGTCATCATCATAAATCGACTCCAGGAAAGTGAAGTCGCAGTAGCCTGAAGACGGATGTACGACATTACTTTTCGTGGACGCGCTGTAAACGCACACCAGAGGTTTTTTGGTCAAACGTGCCACTGCAGAGAAAAGAAATAGAAAAAAAGATAGAGGGAAATGTAGTAAAATATTATTGTGGTAAGAACGTAGTTTAGTTTTAGCATCTGACAGGCAACAAGAAAATGTAAAATGGTATCGTCCACTCTGAATCCTTCGAAGATGAACTCGGAACACACAAACAAATGTTCAATGTTGTTAACATTCCCACATTCTTGTGACGGAGGCGACTGTCGCTATCACATTAGGAGATGTATTAACATACATTTAGCCAAAATAAACACACATTGGACACTTCGTATTATAATAAAATAAACTAACCGACCCAATAATTGAGAACAGTGTTTTTGGTTTCGCTATTGATGCCGCAATATTAATTTGTTTTTGAACATTAGGTCTGAAAAATAGCCATTACATGAAATGTCTTTACGTGAAAGACACCAGAAAAAAAGTTTATTTCGACAACGCGAGAAATATCGTCGGCAAAAGAAAATCACGATTTATCTCACCCTCAATTGATCATAGCACGATTATCTCGCGCCCCACAATAAATAAATTAGTTTGGAGGTAACCTTGCGCCCCTCAACTCAGAAAATGAAGATACGCAGTATACGTGTTTAAATGCAGAAAGCTTTTCCGGCGCACACTATTCACCGGAGCGTACAAGGCATTGATTTTGTATTTCAGGATCGTTTATTATTGCAAGGCGTGGCGGATTTTGTTATTAAATATTAAATCACAAATTATAGTCATCACGATTTGTGTATGATACGAGGCGTTTTTGTGGACTAATCAATCTGACATTTAAAAGCTTTGTTGTGCAAACATCTCTGTTTTGGTTTTGTTTTTTTGCGGAATTCGCACTGGGGGAAATGTATGGTCCTCTAAATACGACAATAGGATAATTTCCAAGACTATAGTGCAGGTTGTTTAGGCCTTAATTCACTCTTTCTTTGATAAATGTATCCTGAAGGTTTATTCAAAATTGTGCCTAATCAATACATGTCCTCGATTATCTCCCGAGGAAGTCTGGAACCTGCGCGTGCTGCCTACCGTTAAGTTATAAATGTGGAATGCTCAAGGTTAGCTGTAAAACTGCTCTGACCAATATGTCAAGTTGTAACAGAAGAACGCTGAACATATATGATGATAATATCAAGGGAAGATTAACCGTTCTTGGGTGTGTATCAGATCCATGCCTTCGTTTCTTTTCAGAATAGAAGGCGAAATTCGGGTTTTACTAAATATTCAGGGTACTCTTAGCCTCGCGATCTTGTTTTTGGAAGTCTCCATTACTGTCATAATCCGGTGGTGGCAATGGTTACTAGAACCACTCAGTTGGGAAACTGCCATAGAGCCTGCTTTAAAAAAAGTGGCACCGACCCGTACTCGAGAACCGAGCTAACGTCGATCGCAACGCCACCATTTTTTCCCGCAGGGGCCACTCGGAAGACTGCTCGGCTGCTTCTATTGGTTCGGGACAATCGCATTCGATAACATCGGTTCTTGTCTGTTCTACTTTGGCTTCAATCGGTCATTTGGGACCGAAAAATATAACGTGGAAGTGGTTTTAGGGATGCCAACCCCGTCTCCCAAGTGGACGCGCCGCGAATTATTTTCGAAATTTGGACTGACCTAGGTCGGGACGCGCTTCCTGAAATCACCGTTGAGACATGGTTGTATAAAAACAACATTAATTGTGTCTCAAAATCTTGTAAGCTAAAGATTTTAGAAAGCATCATGCGCCTGTCATGTTGTACTATTCTCCAATAAAAGTTCCTACAAAAAGTGTTTTTTCCGTTTGTTTTTACACAAAAACACGCTTTCTGAAAGCTCAGGGTGACCACAGTAGAGAAAAAAAGATTAAGAGTGGCGCTGTCATCGTATTTAGCTCGGTCTCGGTGGACGTCAGTGGCCCAGGTTTCAACGGTGAGTTTCCCAAGTTAGTGTTCTAGTAACGTTGGGTGGTGGTCTAGTAGACAGTAACCCATGACTGCTCTTGCCAGAAGTGTTGACACACGCGTGAAAACTTCCTTTCCGTAGTTCGCTTAGCACAAAAGTGGGTAACACCAAGATGCAATGTTGTTATTGGGCTAATTTATTAATAGTCTTAAATGTACAAACGCGACGAAATTAAGAATTACAAACACAAAGTAAAAAATAAAACCAAATGTTTTGTGTTTTCTTAATTTATTATGGTCCTTCTTGTTGTTTTCGGCGCTTTAATACTTGTAATCAATTTAAGAAGTCTAAAAATAGGCCGTATCCCCTTTTCATGTCCGTGCTTGATGTATGACTTTCTCCATCTGTGAGCCATTTTGCTCAGTAAGAAATGTGTTCCTGTTATTGAGAGTTTCATTGCATTTTTCCTAAGCTGACTAAAATAACTGGGAATGTAGATTATTTTTTATGTCAAAAACAAACGGGAATCTGTGTCATCTTTGTAGTCGATTGACGGTAAGATTATTTCATGAGTGTCTGTCATTCGTTAACTCGGCGTGCATTTTGACAGTTCGCCATCGTTCAGCTATCACGTCAGCCATATTGTTTGTAGCACAGTCAGATTGCTGGGAATGATAACTCGTATAACTCGACATTTTGTGGGTCATGCTTGCTTGCTGCGCTTTTTTTCTCTCCTTATCAGGTCTAGATTAGAATTTGGTTCGATAGTATGGAATTCTCCTAGTGCACATGATGAAGCACAAATAGATCCTGTTCAAAGACGCCTGCTATGCATAGCTTATGATAGACATTTTGACAGAAGAAATTTTTATAATTATGAACTTCTCCTCGTTAAGTTAGGGCTTCAAGTTTTATCCGCCAGAAGGCTGACATATGATATAGTATTTTCCTACAGAGTAATTCATAATGATATAGACTCGGAGCTTTTATGCAAAGTTAATTTCAATGTTCCGATTCTTTTTAATAGGAGTGCTTTTACTTTTTACACTCAGAACAATCTAATGTCATCGCCTTTATTAAGAATATCTGTCATTAATTTTGGAAACAAAAACTTAGATAATTTCAATAACTTTGTAGAATTCGAAAAGACAATTGCATAATATGCTATTTCATTCTTAGTGATGTATATAAGTTGCTCGAATTGGATTTTTGTTCTTATATTAATTCATGGATGTATATTTTGGCACTGGAATTTGTGCATGAGTATTTTGTTTAACTTTTACATAGCAGTGCCGCATTACATACGTTTGGTCGTTTATGGGCACAATAAAGAGATCATGATGATGATGGTGATGTTGCACCGACATTTATTTTTGACGTTCTTTAATGCATGAAATGTAATATTTAAGGAGTGATCATTTATGGTTATTTAAAATACATTAAACATTCGTTTCCAGATTACGCATCAATTCCTCCGCAATAATTTATAGGGAAACTGGATTGCATTGGTAAGCTACGTCAGACAAAGTGACAATTAAGTGGGGAGCCTGAATCTGGTACATCAGTCTCGTGACGGCAGGTCGCGCATCAGTTTTTCAACTAAATGCAGTGGGAAAACCAAATTGGAGAATGGGTCACGTGGTCATGCCACGTGAGGTATTTTCCCACTAAATTTAATGGGGGAACATATTCAATGCATAGGTGTCGTGATGTCAGGTTACGTAGCACGAACTTCCGCCAAATATTTGGGGAAAGTGAAGTAGTGTGCATAGCTCAGTGACATCAATTTCCACCATATTTTCGGGAAGTCTACTGACGGACAAGATTCGGACGGACGGACGGTCAAAATGTTGGGTTTGAAGGGGTTCTGATGATAAAAATTTCATGCTTTGATATTATTTGTCATTTGTTCTCTGGTTCTGGATATAGCCGCTTTTTGAAGTAAAGCTCTCTTGTATAGTGAGCATGCAAGCAAAACACGATCCTCGTCCTAATCTGGATACTTAGCGAAAAAGTCAGCGAGAAATTCGGCGGCTATGATTGGCCGGCGCCAAGGTCGATGCGGCGTTGGCCAATCACGGGCTCCAGATTTCTCGCCGACGTTTTCGCCAAGTGTCCAGCTTAGGGCCCCTGGACGCGGTCTCGATTGAACCTCGAACTCGAGAGAGCTTTCAGGCGCCGGATTGCTCCCTCCTGGTGCGTCGTCATCACTCGGAGGTGGGCCCGTGGTCGTGTCGGCTTTATTCACATCTGAGAGAGAAAATGAATGCGACCGCTTATCTCCAATTTCCTATAATGCATGGAAGGAACGATCGTTCAAATTTGTTTAAAAGAGATGAAGCGCCGTTTCTGGGGAGACCCATTTTCAAATCAATTTACACGCTAAATCTGGCGTAAATTAACTTGGCGTATAGGCCGCGCGATGTTGAATTCTCCGCTAGATAAATTTAACGGAAAAAGTCACTTGTTGCATAAGTAAAGGAACGTTTATTTTCCCGCTCTATTTAGCGGGAAAATGCGCGGACGGAGAGATTAATGATGGGGTTTGAGGATTCTGTGAAAGCTCTGTCATGCTTTATGAATGTCCATTGGAATCAATGACGAGCATGCAGGTACAGAG